>VRLP01003516.1:0-63062 GCA_009660295.1 Lophius piscatorius | reverse complement strand
AAGAGGGGTGGTTTTCTTAGGCATGGCGTCCGTTTATCAGTCCAGCATGAAGCACATATGTGTGTCGTGCTCATAAAGTTATTAGCAATGGTTTAAGTGTAACTATATTATACTGCTATCACAATCCTGACTCATATGATGATGTATCTGCCCTTGTACCAAGACACAGTTACATGCATGCATCAATAACACAATAGATACCTCATTGTTCATTTGGGGCGCTAAGTTTATACATCTATCCTTTCACAACAAAGTCTACCAACAATTAACTGACTGTAAGAACAAAACTCTAATGCAAACCAGTTCTGTCGGGGAGAAATTACATTTACGACTAGCATTTAATCTCCTTATGCTTCAAACATTGTAGTATATACATTAGCTTCTAATCACCACATAAACACTTCAGAAGGCATCTCACATACAGTCCCCTCTTCTTCCATACATTATATAGCAGTAAGATTTGTGTTGAACTGCCCTAAGTTGATGAAGCAATCGGATGAAAAGTTTGTTAGCATCAACAAAAATAAATTTGGGGATCCCAGCAGTGGCATTTCCATTATAAAATAGAATTAATTAACTTTGAATGAATGTCCTCTGAGGCTGACAGGAGTCACAATCAGCAGTGCTGGTCTGTGCAGAGCAGCTGAACTTCCCTTTAGCCACGGTGCTAGCTGGTCAGCAGCTCAATCTTGAAACATAAGCTTTGGCTTTGCAAACATATGTGTCTGTGATTTTGCTGTGATGTCACTACCATATACAGTTTACTTCAGCACATGTCTAAAAACAATTCTAAAGTGTTGCACTCTCCATTCTTGTAGCTAAACATTTTCACTAAGATGTGGTACGTTTCTATCATGGTAAGAGCAATTGTCTTTTGAATTACTGCAGGTGAAATGTGTAAAGCCACGCCAGACAAAAGATTGCAGAGCGAATATAGGTTTAATCTAAATTTCTGGGTAGATTTTAGTGTAACGTCAGACAACATTTAGCGGGGGGTGGGGTTGCTATCAGTCACTCCTCCAAGTCCTCCCTAGTTCATCACTGTCACTAATGTCACTGTTCATTTCAGTTAATAATGCTCTTCATTAACCATCTGTCGCTTGTCTTTGGAGAAATTGTGAATGGTTTAGGGAAGAGTTTTTTGTAGTATTGTATTTATTCTCCTTTTCTTAACTCTGCCGAGGAGTTTAGTTTTTGTAAGTTAGTTTGAATATAAAAGTTTTTAATATTTTTCGATTTGATTTGGAGAGGTATAGAATGATCAAAAGGATCAATCCTTTAGATTGTCGTGATAATTTGGATTGTTCTATTGATCCAGAATATCTTAAAAATGACTCTATACCAATTGCAGGATTCTTATTTATAACTTCATGGATAATGCCAGCAGTTCTTCGACAATTTTCGCATTGATATCCAAGTGAGAACTACAGCACATCAAAGTTATAAACTAGATCTGATAATGTGATATTCTTGGAACATGGAAAATAATAAATGGTAATGCTACAGATCTAAAATTATGTCAGAAAGTTAATCTGCCAAAAAAAAAAAAAGTCATCAGTATTAGTGGAGAGAATATTACCTTTCTTTACATGATTGTACTTTCTTTACTTAATAAGCTGCTTAGGAACATTGTGTTATCTATCAGTATCAGGGGATGGGACATTTTGTTTACAGGTCTGCAATCTCTGATTGGGTGCATAAAAAAGTATAAGAAATTCCACAGATTCTTCTTTTAGCCATATTATTAAATGGTACAATGCAAAATTACATAATAATTGTGTTGTTTTTTTCTCTACAGATATGTGTACTCCTGTTTACAAGCCTTTACATGGTGTCGTACCTAATTCTTACCCATTTCAAGAAGAGTGCCGAATTTGTTACTGGTGAGTTTTGAATATGCACATCACATAAAGATTGTTTTGTTGTAATTGTTCCTATTAAGGCCTCATTGGAAAAACGCCAATATGGGAGTTGATCGTATTGACAACCGTCATGACTGCATTTTGACTCTTTCCTAAAGTGTTCATTCATTTTTGAGTTATGAGGTTAGTAATGAGTAGATGGATACAGGAAGCAACAGGACCACTTAAGAAAGCATTCACTTTAATGAGTAGTGTCTTTCTCACAAAATCTACAAATTTTCCAAACATTGTCGACTACTTTTGAATATCTTTAATGCAAAAATTCTTAGTTGCCAGCATTACTATATAATTGTGTGTTTACACATTGGTTTAAGAGCTGTCTATATTCATGTGTAAATATTACCTAAGACTACATACAGATTTCCACCCATGGCTCTGGACTTTAGCTTGAGCAAGCCAAAGGTGCGGAAAATGTGTTATGTAATATGGAACCACCTTCAGGGAGTATCCATATGGTTTGAGATTTGGAAGGTCTAGGGGTTTGAAGAATGTTGCTGCAAGATAAACAGAGTTGTGCTTTTGAGTTATATCTTAAGGCCCATTTATTTTGACAAAAAAACACCTCAATATTTTTTTCAATACTCAAATATCTCAACAACCTGAAACTGTCTTTCTATTTCATTACTCTGAGTTACTGGTTTATTTGACATTACTGTTTTTGAAAATCATAAAATGTAGAAAATATGTCTTATTCAACACAATCAACAACTTTGAAGATGATACCAAAGAATGTACACAAGTGCTACATATATACAAATCTACAGTGTGCTCTCTATTCTTAAGTTCTGCACCAGTGTGACTGGTCTGGCAGTTATGTAACAAAGTAACAAATCCAATAAGTCATCACTATTGAAAGCAGATGTAGAGAGGGTTTTTTTGTGGGTGGGGGTCTGTCGTGCATTATATCGTTGTATTAAATGTGATGTCTGTGCAGCAACAACAGCAGGACAGTTGTACCGTGCAGCTATATGATGATTGAGCAAAATCACTTACCTGGCTTGTTTTTGTCTTAAGAGCCAAGAACTGGCTTCTGCTGTATGAGCTTTACCTCATTATTAAACAGCTTTCTCAACTTTTGCATCAAAAGTTGCAGTATTTCTATCCATATTGAATAGTTTTTTTTTTTCCAAATTCTTGGTTTGGACAGAATGTTCTAAGAGTCTCCTCCACCCCACCACTTTTCCTGCTCACCCTTATATTAGATTTAACCCTTGTTTTCCCCCTCTCTATTTCAGAAGATATT
Organism: Lophius piscatorius; assembly: GCA_009660295.1. Taxonomy (NCBI): domain Eukaryota; kingdom Metazoa; phylum Chordata; class Actinopteri; order Lophiiformes; family Lophiidae; genus Lophius; species Lophius piscatorius. The sequence goes on along the minus strand of VRLP01003516.1, from coordinate 59,897 downwards.
GAAGATGCCACGGTCAACAAAATAGCGTAAGTGATAACCTTTAGTGATCAACTAACCCTTGGCAATCTGTCCTCACTATCGCACTCATATAAGGTGAATAGTTGAGCACATACCTTTTAGTCAACATAATATGTGCAGCGGCCTAAGACCAGCAACTGTAGTTTTATTGCCCCATCTTGTGCATAGCTGTGTTGTTGTTGGTCAGGATGAGGACATGTCGGTGTCACTCTGCCCTTTGTTCCCACACGCTGTCACTATATTACCTTATCAAAGACAACCCTAGCCTTTCACCTAAGCTATGCTGCCCGGCTGAGCACATACACATGTAACTTCTCTGATGGCTTCTCCTTCTCTTCCTCACAGGCTGTGGTTGTGTACATTCACTCTGTCTGTTGCAGTGTGTGCTGTGCTCCTTCTCCCGATCTCTATTCTATCCAATGAGGTGTTACTCACTTTCCCACAGAGCTACTACATGCAGTGGCTCAATGGATCTCTCATCCACGGTACATCTTTTAAGTCCATGACACCAAACTGTCTAAATGTAGAAATCTTTTGAATAATAAGAGAGAATAACCAGATCTGATTAAATGTTGAACATTGGTAATGACCTCCTGACTAATGCATCACAGTCCTGTGTCCAAACAGATCATTATTATGGATTATGTATAAGGCAGCTGTGACCTTGCTGTGTACGGTATTTGTTTTCTGGTTTTTTTCTTAGTTGCTTTCTGTGTACCAATTGCTGCCGTTTACAAGAGTCAAGTTCTCCAACTTCAATATAATAGTGGTTTTTAAATTAGACATGGAGCCCAAAAGTAAACTGGCTGTTATTTCTTGTGAAAAATTATTTCATTACAACCTTGGCTCTTCTTTTAGATTCCTTTTTAATTATTGCATATTCTTGGTTATTAGTACATGTGGCTTGTTGGGCAGTGTGGTCATTCTACACAGTGTGGCTAAATCCTACCTCACAGTGGTAAACAGTGGCACTGCCAAAATGCTTCACTGTATTTTATAACTAATGAAGGTTTTCACTGATAACTAGGATCTGAAACCTCTCTTCTACCTTATTGATAGGCTTGTGGAACCTCGTTTTCCTTTTCTCCAACTTGTCCCTGGTCTTCCTCATGCCGTTTGCCTACTTCTTCACAGAGTCTGAGGGATTTGTGGGTTCAAAAAAGGTAACAGTTTTTGAATTCTAGATTACCTTCTAAAAAAGACTTGTTTGTAAATTCACCACATCTGTGTTTATCGGTTTTGTTGCTGCAGGGGATTATGGCACGAGTGTATGAAGCAGTAGTGCTGCTGTTATTGCTGGCTTTGCTTGTTCTAGGCATTGTGTGGGTGGCCTCAGCCCTTCTTCATGATAATATAGCCAGGAAGAGCCTCTATGGTAAGTATACGTTTTTGATTTCTCATTGAGGGTTTGTTACCACTTGACATTTTTACCATGAAATCATGGGGGGAATATAGGGATTGATAAGTCTGTCTCTAAACTATACGTGCTATCATCCGCAAATTTTACACATATCACCACAATAATTGGTTGTGTATTTTGGTCTTTTGATTTTTCTACAAATTTTGTATTGGTCATTTCCATGGACATATCATCTTTAAAAGCCAGAAGGGTGTCATCAAGTCCAGACCACATCTGGTTAACTATACATTTTTTGCTTCTCCAAACTGCATAATGATAAAGTTGTACATTGTGATTTTTTTAAATTTTATTCCTCTTTTACTTTAGATAGTTTCTATGGAAACATGTTGTGACTAGTCAGTGACTATTTTTCTGGAGCATATCTGGCATATTCAATTTTGCTCTGAAGAGTGTGTCCTCTCAATAGAGATGTTGTTATCAAGTTTCTTCTAAAAGTCTGGAGGATATGTCTCGGCCTGTCACAATTATTCTATAATCATCTGGTCTTGATAATTAATCACAATTTTTGATGACTCTAGAATTGCCTCCATTCATCTGGATTAAGCAAAAATTTTACAATTAATATCTATTTCAATCTCATTTTTCCACTTATTAATGTAAAAGAGTTTTTATTGTGATGGACACCCATTAATGGAGTCATATGGTTGCTCTTATTCTTTTATTAGTCGAGAAATAAATGATCCTTTAGTGCCTCCAACTTTTAATTTCTCGAGAAGGTTCATCTATTGACATTAGGAGAAAATGCAAACTCCACAAAAAAAGGCCCCAATTGCATTTTAACCTGAAGCTTTCTTTCTATGAGCCAACCGTGCTACGCCACCATGGTGGCTGAATAGCTAATTATTGTCTGCAAATTAATCAGCAGCTGATATTTCATGATCGTGACAGCCCTAGAGGTATCCTGTTTTGGTGACTATTTTATCTAATTGTTTCTCCTAATTAAAAACTCTGTATTTCAGACCTGTGGGAGTATTACCTGCCTTACCTTTACTCAGGAATCTCTCTGTTTGGAGTTTTGCTGCTTTTATGTACGTATATCTGAATGATAATTGGTTCAGCAGCTGAAAACTGTTATGCATCTTTGACACTTGCATATCATGGTCTGTGCGTCTTTCTTAGTGTGCACTCCCTTTGGGTTGTCTCGAATGTTCAGCATAACTGGCAGCTTATTGGTCAAACCAAGGGTGAGTGACAGACACGGTGCCTAAAATAAAATACAGTTCCCACTACACATTGATTAGATCCTACATCAACAGTTGTGGCTGGAAAATGTTGTTTCCAAATTAATTGATGTGTCTTACCCACCTTAGCTGTTAGAAGATGTAGAGGATATTTTAAGCTGCACTTCATTTGAGGAGGACTCGCTCTCTAGGAAATTGAACTGTGAGTTCACAATAAACACACTCCTTTGCCATTTTGATGATTCAGTTTGAAGCTCCTTGACATTTTGTCTCTATCCTATCATCATTGAAGCTGGAAGAACATCATGTTGGGTCAGGTTGAACATGGAGGCAATGAAAATAGACCACCAATCAGCTCAGCGCAAGCGTATCGCCCTGGGTAAGATGAAGAATTAGGCTCTTCCTTGCCCTTTGTCTCTTTGTTGTTTCACACTCATTTATCGTTGCTTTTTTAATTTTTCCGTCGGCACATCTTCCCTAGAAATGCGTAGGAAAGCGTCCCCGTGGCAGAGGAACTTAGGCTATCCACTGGTGATGCTTGTACTCCTTGCACTGACGGTACATGCTGGTTCAAACATACTTAATATAATGTCACATTGTGTATTAATTTTAACATGGATGTTTTAGTTATTGTATAATCATTGTCCATGCGTCTGCAGGTGATGTGTGTACTCATGGTCTGTTTCAACGTTTTGGAGTTGCTCCTGGATGAGACGGCTATGCCCAGAGGAATGGAGGTAAAGATATCGGCAGAAAGAACCTAACAACATATCGCACATGGGCTGCCACAGCCAGATAATATTCTTTTGTTTTTTTGTTCTTTCTAGGATCCTCATCTTGGGATGGCCTCATTTTCAATGTTCGGCTCACTTGGCGCTGCAGTTCAAGTAGTCCTTATCTTGTATCCTTTTTAACCCATTTACCTAAAGGTTTGTGTGTTAAGTTGCCGTGGCTTATTTGACTGAGACATGTCCACTTAAAGACCCCTTCATGTTTGACCAGCTTGTGATGTTGATTCATGCTATTGCAACTATATATTAAAAGATGTTAAACAGTTGATTGGATGTAATTTGTGTGTGTAAATTTGCCTACTTCCAGTGTAGTCCTTAAGATGAGTTTCAGATATCTGATGGTGTCCTCATTGGTAGGCTTTTATAGTTCACCTCTCTTCACTGGCCTTCTTCCTCGTGTGAAGGACACCAACGTCACACAGGTATCTGAAAGCTGACCTTAACATGCATCACATTGAGATCACAGCGAGATCATAGCAGGAACTAGACATGTTCTTTGCTCATTCTTACAGTGGCCCCTATGTTTCATTTCAGATCATTGCAAACTGCATGTCACTGCTGATCCTGAGCTCAGCACTGCCAGTCTTTTCACGAACGCTCGGTAAGGATGTAACATAAATGACAGTTGCAGCATATAAAGACTAGAGCCATGTCAACAACATACTGGCCATTTGCTTATTTTTGAGTATTTAGTGTTTTCACATTTGGGAAAGGACAACAGAAAGTTAACTTTAAGAATAGTAGCAAAAGAAAATGGAAAAAAAAGAGAAGTAAAATATAAGAAAGAAAATAAGTGACATGGTAGTTATATTGTGACACCTAATAGAATCCACACAGATTCTGCTACTACAGCTAGCTATTTGGTATAAGTTGCAAATCTGTAGAATTATTATTTGATAATTCCATGTAGCCTATTTAATGCAATGCCTACGGCTCATCGGCACCGGAATATCACTTGTAACCAAATAATTTTTTTACTTACCTAAGGGGAGGAGAATATGTCATTTCTGTCCATGCATTGTAGACATTAAGTTAGAAGGAGGAATTTCGTACTTGCCCCTTTATCGAAAAGGTAACAACTTTTTATTACTAATTATAGATCCTGATAATCATCCAAATCGCAACCAAATCTAAAGAATGGTTTAATTTTTCAATTAATCCCGCTAACAGACAGGAAGAAACAACAACACCATCGCAGTACTTTGTGGGCAAATAAAAACATTGAAGAATTGATTAAAAGCATAGACCTTTGAGCCTGTTATTGATATACTCTGTTATCCCACAATGTAATTCATATTGCAATGCACTAAGCCAATCACAACTGCCTATGATTGTAAGAAATTCTGGATCATTCCAGAGAAGATCATGGAAAAAAGAAAACAAAGTTTTAGTCTATAGAGCAGCGGTTGCTCTTCTCTTTCAAAACTACACACATTTATTGTATATTAACATCATAAAATGTATACATTTACAATTCTTTAGTAGAAATGATGTGGGCAGTTCCTACTAAATTGGAACACAGCATCTACTGTTGAGAGAAATATCAAAGTAGTTCTCAATAATATTTTAACTGTAGTTTTAGTGACTTCCACTAGAGTGTGGTGTAAGCCATGACTACTGTAGCTGTAGGAGAGGCATGCCATTGGATGGCTCATTGCAAATAACACATGCTTTTTTGCTACTATTCCATGGTTTAGGGATCACCCGCTTTGATCTACTGGGAGACTTTGGACGGTATAACTGGCTTGGGAATTTCTACATAGTCTTCCTATACAACATGCTGTTTGCTGGTCTTACGTCTGCGTCCCTCATAAAGACAGTCACCTGGGCTGTACAGAGAGAGCTCATTCGTGCCTTGGGTCAGTCAGTTTTCTTTTTTATTGTATATACATTTATCCTAATGTCTGCAGGATAGTGTCATGCTGAAATTAGCTACACTTGTTAGCTGTGTTTTAAGTTTTCCCATATTTGGCCCCATTTCCCTCTGGGCTGGACTCTCTTCCTCAGATAGAAAGAATACAATACATGTGTATAGGGACATTTTGAGATCCCGGACCCCCTGGGGACCATCAGCTACACCGCCCTAGACTCCTCCCAGTACACCGCCCTCCACCCAACACAAACAAGGCATGGACACGCCAAAAACACACATGCAATCCCCTTCCTCACAGTGCAGATATCATCTCTGCACAACGGCAGTTCTCTTGCACTTTCCCATTGCCTCCCAGTTCACTTTTGTTCGGTGATTAATGGAATAAGATTTAACAAGAATTGTTATTTTTCTAGCTTTGAACGCTTAGTGCTCCACCTTGTGATCACACGTGATATTATGGTAATTTTTTCTTTTTTTTTCTTTGCAGGTCTCCACAGGCTACCTTTAACTGTGTCACGCTCCACTGTCCCCTTCAGACTACTCCTGGCCAGTGGACTGTCTAAAATCCAGTGACTTTTAAGACTCACTGCCTTACTTAAATTTCAGAAACTTAGCCACTTCAAAAGTGCACTTCGAATTAAAAGCGTTTGCAATTTAGTTCAGTTGCCAGTGGGTTGGGCTGCAGAATGTGCAGAAAGTGAAAAAGTGTCAGTATGCACTGCCTCTGGGAGCTCTTGAAGCTATTTCGTAACTTACATGATAAGGTTCAGTTTTCTGAAGTCATGTGACTACAAGAGTAAGCACTGTTGCAGGTGGCTAGTTGAGTCCGGGTTACAACAGGTGTAAGGAGAAAGGGAATTTAAACCATGAGTGTGATAGTAGCAGAGCTTCATGGAAAGAGGATGAGTGGAAAGGCGTTACGTAACTCTGTTGAAACATGTGAAAGTTAAGAGTTATTTTGAAATATCACATTTCAACTGTGACATAATTTCCTCTTCCTGCTCCAGGTCGATTGAGTGCTCACTAGTTCTCATGGCTTCCCCACACTTTCCTCTCCAAGGTTTTATCAATATTTTAAGGTTGGGACAATCATTTCCATTTGTTTGGTGGTCCAGTCTGCCCAAGTGTTGTCTTAAGAGAGGGAGTTGGTTTTGGCATCAAAGACGACACCTATCAATAGATCTGCAGATCACATAGGGAACACTAAAGTAATTGTCTGTGTTGCAGGTCTTACCAGGAGGGCATTACCTGGATTATAAGCAGCAAGCCAACCAAACTTGAAAAATGAATATTCAATTTAAAAAGAATAAGTTCAAGGAAAGCTTTACATTTTGTCTTATGCTAGACTTTTTTTAATGTGTCCTGACACTCCCTTTGAGGAACTTCTGCCTTTGACCAATCAAATTGTGAACTATTAAAAGTTTGTCTGGGGGATTGCAATATGTTTTGTAAGCGAAATTTCTTTTTTTAAATTGCCAAAAACAATTTCCTAGTTTTCTGTATGCTGTTTTCTACTTTTTCTGTGAACTATTGTTTCTTCTCCTTCCTCTTTGAGTGAATGCCTTGTCTAATTTTAGAATAATTTCAAAGAGCTCATGTGACCAGCATTCCATTTTAAATATTCTATACTTAATTTGTATTAATCTTAATATTATTTATATTTAGCTGCTGTTTCGCATCATCCTATATTGTGTTGGTGATGCTTTTTCACCATTTGACCTTGCTTGTTCGCTAGTAGGTCATCTTTTGGTTTGACCAGCAGGGGACAGTGTCAGTCAAACCCAACACCAGCCTCTTTGTTGAGTTCTCTGGTTAGTTATTAGGTTTATTACTTTGGAGCACTCTGAGGTTTACTCCTTTCACTTTATCTTGGAATATTCTTTAGTTTTTGGGAGGAACACAAATTTTATAATGTACTGTTATTTTTTTCTTTTCTCATTATTTAAAAAAATCATATGTTCATTGTTTACCTATTGAAATTTTTGTTTTTTATGTTTTTGGGTTGTATAACCTGATTTATCTTTAACTATCATTGTTTTATCAGAAGAAAGAAATAAAAATCATCTTGAGTTTTTAACTATTGTCCTTTTTTATATACAATTCAAGGTGACTGAACTGTTTCTTTGATGTTTGATAACATGTGTATTACATTTTTACTAATGTAACTACCTTGTCTCTGATATGATGGGGAAGTTGTGTCACTGATGAAGACGTCCAGCCTCAATGCTCCCCCTCCACACACACACACACACACACACACACGCACACACAATCTTGTTGCACTTCTTTAATCAGCAGAGGAAGAAAGCCATATTTTGGCCTGTCCGTCAGCATTGTCCAGCCACAACGCCATTACAACCCAGGCCCACGCTTTCCCCACTCTGATGCAACTAAGAGATTAAAAGACTGTAAATCAAGAGGTGAAGCGACGTTCACACACACTCTCCCTCCCTCTGCCTACACCATCCACCCACCTCTTTTCTTTCATCGCTCTTCCTCAGCTAAAGAAAACCCCATCTCTGATTAATTTCTCCCTCTTGATTTTTGTTTGCGTTTCTTGTTTTGTTTTGTTGGATGTTTTAATGAAGCTTATTTGGTTAGCATTTGTTTGGCACTACATTTCCTCTGCTCAAAGGAAATGAACGGAGATGTCGCCGTAATATTCTTTTCACATCTGGAAACTGCTTATCCTCTGAGGACGTGACATTAAAGCCACATATAGGATCTGTGAGAGAGAGGTTAGCACATTTTTGGTGTGTCATGAAAGAAAGTAGCATATGTTCAACGTGGTTCATGCTTTGAAAAAAGCTTGACTGATCCTGCCAATAATTCAAAGAAATTCCAATACTTTATTGAAGTCTGTCTGGTGACTCCAATATGTTTAAGTGTGTTTTGGCTTTTTTTAGAGAACAACTACAGAAAACTGGATTTCATTATTTTTTATTAACATACACACAGAACATGAAACAGCTCAACATATTACTTAACCTTTGATTTTGTCGGAGAAACTATGGGATCACCTCTCCCTGCATCAAAATGTTAAGGTCGATAGCAGTGCAAACAAGGTGTCCCTGTAGTCCCCTTGGGCGACATTATTGGACTGGCTGTCGGGCATATCTGGGATAAGACGGGAGACGGGCAACTTGTAATGGGATGAGATAGGCTATCTTTATTGTCAAAACACAAGAATGAAAAGGGGAAAAAAGACACAGATTAGCTTTCCTGACCGTTGGCTGTTTGAAGTTCGTGCCAAAGTGCATTAGGGGCTGTTATTCCCTCCTTTTGTGGACTTTCAAATACAAGACCACTCACAGGAAAAGGCGAGACTTGCTCGCTAATCAACCGATAATGGGTCACACACTGTCCATTTGCCAAAGCCGCCTGCCATCCTGCAGGCACACTCACGACACACTTACTTCACACAACGCAGACTTTTGAACTATTGTTTGACTTGCCTGACCTGGATTTTTTAGGGAGAGACCTGTGATAATCCATCTTCATTCTATTTCTTTCGGAAAACAATTGATTTTTTTTTTTGGTAGCATCCTTATGTAACCTTTGACCTGCTTGTCTGGTGCAAGGAAGTTCCACCCTTCTCAGGCTATTGTGTACTTCAGCGTAGCATCGACTCAACCTCGACCCTGCGATGCTCTCTTTGAATCAAGGTTGAAGTCACCTGTCAAGTCATCTCATGACACATGCAATGATCGGTGTAATCTTACATGTGAAGTATGACGAGTAAACTGCAAGAGCCAACGATCCAGAGTGTGCAACAATATCAGAATGCACAACCCTGCCTCTTCCTGTTCTGATAACATGGTGTGAGACAGTGGATTGGGAGTTCAGTTGTGGATAGAGAGAATGTGTGTGTGTCTTTTGGATAGGGGAGGTGTCAGTTCCTTGAACCCCCTCCCCCCAATCCTTCTTGTAGCCTCCATCTCAGGAAGTGGATCCTGCATAGTGTCTATTCAGCTCCAAGGGACAAGACAAACACTTCAGATGTAAAGGCCAGTATTGTTTCAAAGGTTTACATTGTTGTTTTTACAGTTTTTCATCATGTTTCTAAGTACCAGAAAGCTGCACCGAAGACGATGTGCCTAGAATGTAGGTGTTCTTGTATCCGACCATTACCCAAGTTGACTGATCAAGGGTCCTTTTGGAAAGAACAAAGCAGGGTAGGCCATACCAGGCAGGAAAGATCACATATTTGGTGCTATGGCTATGCAGGAAACTTAACCATTCCCCCAGCAATGTACTCCCATCCTGCAATGGGGGAGTAACATACTATACCAGGAGGAGGCAGGAGGATGGGGGCCCCAAAATAAAATAAGAAAAACTACTAATAATAATGACTACTTCCATCTCCAGCCTGCAGATGTTTGCTTCCTTCCTTTCCCTTTCATGTCAGATGTAAATCTCTACCCTTTTGCAGCTTTGAAGAGAAACATCGGTGAGGGTAATTGAAGATATGAAAGTGTTTGTTGCTTTTTTGATTGAGTCATTCCTTGCATTTGTCATGAAGGCTGATATCTCTCATCTGTGGTGTCTGGGCCAGACATGAGCCTTTGTCCATGTTTATCATAAGGACAGGAAGATGCAGCTTCGCTTTGCCACCCCTCCCTACAACATCCTGGGATCTTTGAGAAACTCCCCCAACAAGGACGCCTTTCCATGGTCAGTGTGGCGCTCCGTGACCCATGCCTGATCACTATGCAAGGAAAATCTTCACTCGTATTTGTTTTAGGCCTAGCATGGAAGATTCAGTCTCTCATTTGACGTAAAAAGAGTGTTTTCATTGTGATTCGATCATGAAGCACTACTGCATGCAATCACAACAAACTAAGTCATGCACCAGCAAGGAATTAAACATAGAAACATTCAGAAATTACTGAGCCGCTCTGTTGTGAGTGGTCTTTTATACAAGAAGAAGAAACCAGCTATGATACATGAAGTCCTCAAGTGTTCCAGGAAGGATTGGATGGTGACACACTTTGACCCTTAACCCACCATAAATTTAAGCTTCCGTATATGATTACAAATGTCAGACCCCCGGGACAATGATTCCTTTCTTTTCTGCTCCTTTTATAGCGTTATCTGACACATAATACAGCTCTCCAAGCTATTGTTTGGAGATGGTTAAAAATAATGTGTTGGGATGGGGTGGACAGAGGGTGTTCCTAATGGATAGGTCTTAGGTGTAATGATATCAGGGGGGTCAGGCTGGCTCCCCAAACACAGGAAAGTAGCACTGTAATGTGTGTCAAGGTTGGACACTTGTATTCCCGGTAAGATCCTCACTTTCAGCTGTAATGATAAGAGAAGCAGTACATCGTACCCTTCTTCGCTGGTTTTAAGTTAATCAACTGCTCTGTAACATTGGAAGTGTATATACACATGCATTTATATTTTTTAATAAGCTTATAATAAATATAGCCTACTGCATGTGTTCGTAGTCTGCTTAAATATCAGAACTGTCAAAAGTTAGGAGGATTTTTTTTTTTAGATGTCACTTGACATTTAACTTTGGATAAGTTACCGACAGTATCAGCATTTTGTTTGTCCCGGTGTGGGAGGGTGGGGGTCATTGTGTTAACACAAGAAGGCTAATCATATGTTCTTTGTACCGCTGGATTGGAGGCGTGTGCTGTCGCGCTGCGAGCTCGCAGAGGAAGGGAGGGCAATGTTGTCCGGGCGCTAATAAGACCCAATGGCTCGTGCAAGGTGGCCAGCAGCTCTGCCGCGCGACAGGAGACGGTGGAAGCAAAGGAAAAAACATATGACCTTTTCTGGATGAACATGGAGATGGGAGCGCTGCGGGAGCTTCCGTAGAGATCGCCAGAGAAAGGGTGGTTTCTCTCTTGCGTTGGTTTGCGCGTCTCCTCTGAGAAGACAAGCGGTTGGTGAGTAGAAAGCACCTGCGCCTTGAGACGTATCTGAGAAGGACTCATGAAGATGACTTTCATTTTACATCAGGACTATAATCTGCCGTTAGAATGTGAAATATCTGGAAAGAAACCGTTTGTGTGTTATTTTTCAAAGCTGAAGACAAATTTCAGACACTGAATATTCTTAGATCATTCATTTGACTTTGGTCAGAATAATCATCACTACACACAAATCTACAGGCAGAACACGTGACTTTATACCGCTCAGCTTTTTTTCTTAATAAGATTGAATGCAGAAATAACTCAATAGAATTGGTAGATTTGTGTCCCGTAAATACTACTGGATGTGATTTGGAATGGGCCACTATTTGACCCTCAGCCCTCTGTTATCACATACCTGGAGCTGGGCTATTGCTGAAGGCACTGGGAGCCATTGACCGCTGGGAGCCCCAACCCTCCCTAATGAAGAAGTCCTGGTGGGCCCACCTGGCACAGCTCTGCCTTCTTGCTGTGTGGACCTGTAGAGGGCTAGTACAGGGATGCGGACCAGGCCCAGGGTACGGCATCCGCCCCAGGCACAGGAAGCTCACAGCCATGCACTACAAGCAGTTTTTCCCAAACTTCTCAGAGAACAACCTTGGTGCCAGCGGGAGAGCAGACGGCAAGATTACACGGAACTCTGAGCGCTTCAATGAACTTGTGTGCAACTACAACCCTGACATCATCTTTAAGGATGAGGAGAACAGCAACGCAGACCGCTTCATGACTAAGGTGACATGGATTGTAATGTATGTTGATGATATCCTCAGTCACCTTTTTCCAGTGACGCCTGTTGAAAGCTGAATGATATAAATGAAGTTGGCTAATAATGCAGGTTCAGTGAAAGACTCATCCATTGGTGTCATTGAACCTTTTTCCTTTGCTGGATGATTGATTAACCACGGCCATGGGAGGAAACAAACAGAATTTCATAGTGCAATACTACATTGGCATCTCCAGGTCCATAACATAACCCCATTCATTGTTTGCTGTACACTAACTGGCCTAGTCTGGCTCTTAACACCAACAAATGTTCAGCACTGGAGTGTGCACATTGTAACCCAAATTCTCCTCACTATTTTTGATATAAGAAAATAAGGATGTAATTCAACACTACCCTTTAAGAGACTACTTTTCCTTTTAATCTTTTACTACAGCCTTAGCCATTGGAAATAAAATTATCCCTGTCATAGGCTGTTTGTGTGCTTGCCAGGAGAAATATCTATTATAAAAATATATATATTATAATATAAGATTTTCTGTGGATAGGTATCCAAATTCAAATCTCACACCTAGAAAGGTCAGGTGGCCTAGAGGATCTTTGGTTGGAAAGCTTTATTGTATCATTTTGAATGTCACACTGTATGACCACAAACTTTCTTTGACACATTCAGATAACATCCTGCTTGGGATGCAGTGGTTTTCTATAATCTAGGATGGGTGCAGAAATGTCTGTTATTTTTATTCAGGATTTATACTCTGTTTCTTCCCCTCCGCAAGTGATTGTATGTGATGGAAACGTGTAGTTGTAAGTGTGTGCCCAGCGGATGCCCAGTATGAGTGTGTGTATGTGTGCATGTGCCCTTTTTGCCCAGATGTGAAAGACACTCATTGTGTGTAATTTTGAGACTCAGAGGGGTCGCCTATACAAAATTCCCGCCTGCTGAAGTAATGGCACCGTCGGGAAAAGCGCCTATTGTAGTTCTGACAATATAACGCCTCTCTTCAATGGCATTGTGAGAAAAAAGTAGCCAGTTTGTTTTCTGCCCATCTCACTTTCTCAGTCTTTCTGTCACATTCCCAAGCCCATGCCCATACATTCTTGCCCTCTGCCCTCTCGCTTTAGTGCAAACCTTGGCCCTCTCCTACACTGCTTCCATTACACCCGACTTTTTCTGTCCCGCTCATACGTATCTAATTTTCTCTAACTCCAAGCCTCTTTTTTGATTCAGTAGCAGGGAAAAATCTTTCTCAGTCAAGAGTCAAGACCAATCACCTCTCAAGTCACAAGAAAATATATGTTCAGGAGATGAAAATGAGTGTATCACCTCATTTGCTGACATCATCATTTTTCAGCCTGATATTTTGTGACAATGCTGACACAGTCTTTAACATCATGGCGCACGGGGGTGTAGAGCGTCACCAAACACATTTTTCACCAAATGTCTGATGGGCGAAACTAAGAAATTCAAATGCCAGGAACAATTGGGAAAACCAGAGAATGGCCTTGATTATTTTGTCACCCTATCAAACAAGCTAAGGAATGCTCCCAACTGGCAACAGTAGCTTTTCAGTGGTGCTGTTAAGATAGCCTTCTGCAGGATAGAGGATGAATTGCATTTTGCTGCCAGTAGACAAACAAAGATAGCCTGGGAGCCAGGGACTGGGTTTAACTACTGTAATTATTTTCTTATGAGTTTATTAGAAATAAGTTTGTACACTGACGTATGACAATATGTCCACATACTATGCCATACTATACATGCCCTTTTTACACTCGGCTGTTCTTCCTGTCAATCAATGATTACATACTTTCACTTCAACTACACCTTTCACTGTACATCACACTAATACTACTAATATGATTATTGTATTTCAAATAATATGGTAATCTATTTTATATTCTTTAACAATTTATACATTCAAGCTATAAAAGAAAAACTCAACCAAACCTTTGCCTCCTTTCCCTAATGTACATTTTAAATGGCAAACTAATAAACCAAAGGTAAGATTACAATAAAATGTATGTTGAAACCTTTAACATTACAGAATAATGATTGATGCAATCCGCACATTCTTCCCGTTATCTTATATTCATGGACATAAGGGTGCTGTTGGTCCCTCCAGTTTGCTATTAATGATAATCAGGAGGTCATGTTTTTAAATACATGGATTCTATTTTGAGACACTGTATGATAGCTACTTTAATGTGTTTTACATTATGTGTTGCTCTTACAGAGAATAAACAGGTTAAATATTTCACAGGAGAGTTGTTAGACTCTTTTTTATCAACATGGGACTAAACCACACTGGATCATCTCAATGGGGAGAGATTTTCTTCAGAACAATGATCAGACACTGACTGGTACTGACGTTTTGAAGATTTTAAAATTATTACACTGATAATGTATACAAGCCAATATTAATTTCAAAAGAAACTATGTTTAAAGATCCCTCAGATCTTGTTTAATAATTAGTAACCAAAATATTTACTAGGTAGGATATATTAGGTTTGAAAAAAAAAAGATTATTAAATTATTACAAATGATATTAGTTTTTAAAAGTCAAATTTGTGACAAACTCTTTATAGACACACCATTTCTAAATTACCTGAAATATATTCTGTCCATTTCTATACTGCATTGTCTTAAGTTATCGACCAACAAATTGGCTGACAAAAGTATATCAGTGATAAAACATTATTATTACATGAATGGCAGATTTATCAGCTAATGAGAAAATTTAACCTTTTATCTCATTCTGTTCCTAGCGATGTAAGGACTGTCTGAACAGGCTGGCCATTGCAGTGATGAACCAGTGGCCAGGGGTTCATTTGCGTGTGACAGAGGCCTGGGATGAAGATGGTCACCATCGTCCTGGATCTCTGCACTATGAAGGCCGGGCCGTGGATATAACCACTGACGACAGAGAGACAGACAAGTATGGTCTTCTAGCCCAGCTGGCTGTAGAGGCTGGCTTTGACTGGGTCCACTATGAGTCCAAATATCACATCCACTGCTCAGTAAAAGCTGGTAAGTTTAAGAAGAGAGCTTTCATAAAGATAATAGATTAACTGTCAAGACAATGAAGCAGATGGTATATCAGGATACTGACAGCAATCGATGTCATAATCAGACTCTGCTGATCTTCTTACAGATCACTCTGTTGCAGTGGAAAAAGGTGGCTGTTTCCCGGGCTGGGCCCGGGTGACTGTTGCTGGAGGGGTGCAGAAGAGCTTGTCGTCACTGGCTCCTGGAGAAAGAGTGATGGCATTGTCTGGGACAGGCCAGGTCGTGTTTAGCCAAGTCCTCTTGTTTCTCCATTGGGACCAAGCAAGCTGGTCTACTTTTCTGTCTCTGGAAACGGAAGACGGCCACATACTGGCTGTTACTCCACATCACTTGGTCTTTTTAGCCCCCCGGTGCAGACTGAACAGCAGTGAGTACCAAGCTCAGTTTGCTAGCAGAGCCAAAACAGGAGATTGTGTTTTGATCCATACATCAGAGGGTCAGGTTCATCCGTCTCGAATCGTCTCAGTTTCAGAAGAGGAGAGTGTGGGAGTGTATGCACCCTTGACAGAAGCTGGGACTGTGTTTGTCGATGGAGTGCTAGCATCCAGCTATGCACTGGTGGAGGACCACAGGCTTGCGCACTGGGCATTTGGACCTATGCGACACCTCTTCTCATTCTATCAGCTACTCCGGGGGGAGAGAGGACAGCAGCAAACAGCAAGCAGGGAGACTCCCTGCACTAAGAAACAATTGTATTGGAGCACTTTGGCCACGGAGGACGAAGAAGGTTCTGACATGAAAAATGTAACTCTGAATAACCAAGACAATGTCAGTGAACCTCTGAGGATGGAAATGCAAGAGAAGTACCTCTTGCAGGGACAAACATCAGGTGTGCACTGGTATGCTAGACTACTGTACAGTTTTGGATGCATATTTTTAGATGCCAACTCATTTCACCCTTAAAAGCCTGGAACTGTAGACTTCATACATGTCACACTGCTCAGTGTTACACTAACATTACCTGTTCCTGAGTAAATTAAAAGCACTGGAATAGCTTACTTGCTTTTTACACCACTGTTTGCACAATCTGACATGATATAATTGGTTAAACCTATGTGACATTTTTCAGCACTCGAGCCTGATGGGATAAATTGACTGCGCAAGTTAGTCTGATCATGCAATTTATTTTCTAATGGTATGGAAATGAATTTTCCCACAACAGAGTCTTTATTTTTGTAAGGTCCTAATCATATAATGATTAAATTTAGTATGTTACTATGATAATTCCACTACATGTCTTGCATGTCTTCACTTCATGTCATAAAGCCTATTAAAATGTAGTTTTATAAGCACAAACCCATCTTTTCTTCAAGCTCTAAAGTTAAATTGATTTATATTTGGCGTGTTTAGGGTGACTGCTTTGTGTGAAAAAAAAAAACAAGATGTATGCAAGCCATCAATTCCACGGTCATAGTTGAGCATTATGTATAATACAGCATTCAAGACCTCTGTTGAAATCTAGTCTCTCAGGCTGACAGGTTAATGAAAAGCCCAGATGTAATTAATATTCCCCTCTCTGTGCCACCACCTTAACTTTATCAGTCACTGAGTTAATCACATGGATATTTCAAGGCTGTCACCAGGTTTCTTAGAATCTAGAAGAAAACAGTTTCACACTATCCACTGATCAGTTATATGTTTAAGGTTTGAAACACTTTTTTAACCACTTCTTATACTGTTACACCACATGTTCACCAGTCTGTTAAATTATGTTGCAGTTAAACAGTCACAGTTAAATATTTAATTATCTTTCATATCTTAGATTTTTAACTACTTTTAGGATAATCATAATGTGTAAGGCAATATTCAGGAAGTCCATACTGCAAGGTTATACACCCCCTTGTGGAATAAATGTCCTTGTGCTTATGACAACTACTCTACAGAATAGAGTCATTATGTTATCCTTGACTTTTATTGAAGACCTGATCTAATCATACGGTGAGGGATTATTATTCAGTGATGCAATTTTATAGCAATGACAATTCAGCAGATATTAGGAAAGAGAGCATTTTTTCTGTAGATTCTCATTCATGCAGGTCATGGTGATCCTGGAAGTTGGAATCAGAAGCAACAAGACTTATTTTTATTAAATTGAAGACATTTCACCTCTAATCCGAAAGCTTCCTCAGTTCTCTACTGCATACTATCAGAGTATAAGTATTTTTATCCGAATTATGAACTCAAAAACAAAGAAAACTAGAACAGACCCTAGAAAAGTAGTCTTTTCAACAGTGTCCTTTACAAGACACAATGGCAAAAAACATTTTTGATGTTGAGCTCCCAAACTGTATTCTGTTTTGGCATTTTATGTTCTGTTGTAAACATCTGTGGAGGTATTTCTAGGAGATTATCCTTGAGATACAAGAGGCAGATGGGAGAGCACCCACTCCGTGGGCTGGCCAATAGGAAAAGCCTGTTTTCTTAATACCACCCTCTCATTTACACTCACTGGCCAATCAGTCACTATACTGAAACCAGGGCCCCAGAAACCCCACCCCACCCCACCCCCAAAAATCTAATCCAATCTGGCTAAAGCTGAATGGGGAATTAAGTAATCCTATAACAGAAAAGAGGAATAACCTATTTTCAAAATGAGAACCTGTACACCTCCAGGTTCAGACATGTGAAAATACATTTCCTAAACAAAATAGGAAATGTCTATAAAGGAGAGAAATGCATCAATTGGGATTTACCATGGATTTGTGATAATTGTGGAAATAACGTTGGCAAACACTACCATTCCAAACATTGTTGAATTTTCTTGACTTGTCTGAATAAATCATTTGACATATTTTTTCTGTATCATGATTATGACACTGTGAACTAAAGATAGACCTATGCTTACTATGTACATTTCTTTTCAGAGAGCAATATATACATATCAAAAATCATACGAAAGAAAATGATATAACCCCTGGTTATCATTTAGAGGGTGGTGTAAATTCAAATATGATGATGAATTTTGGACCCAATTTCCCATTCAAGTAAATTCGTGACATTAAGCCGATGCTCTTCTTTATAGTCATATGTGATACATTTAGCTTAAGTAAGCTATATACCTGTAACAATTCAATGTTTTGCTCTAAGGTATAATATGCAGTGGCTGATATGGACTAAACCTGTGACCTACTCATAATAAGACAACGTTACACAATTTAATATTCTCTGAATTTGCAGCATCATTCCAATGACATCTAAGCCTCACTACATGGGATCGTTGTGGTGGTAACAAGGTTTTCCAAGAGCTGACAGTGCTCATCCTTAAAGTCAAAAGACTAATTTTTCCGACCATAATTACTAAAGATCTGTGAATACGGCTCTGAAATGACTTTCTCTTTGTATAAATAGAAGTTGCTACATAGCTATCATCTAAAAGTAGCTTTTATCTCAAAATGAACAATCGAGGAATTGAGCAGTTCTCAGAACAACATTCTTCCAGGGTCACCCATGGATTCTCTCACAGTGATAAGGCAACCTTATGATAAAGATGACCCATTTCCCAAACCCATGCTCAACGGAACCTGTATTATGTTCACCCACAGTAGCCTATATTATTCCTTTTTTTTTAAAATCACTTAATTACCCATATGCCTCGATAATAAGGCAAAACAAGGCCAAACATCAGGAAGTGCACACATATTAAATCATTTAAAATTAATTTAATAAGGCATACAGGTGTATTGTAATTATTATCAATGAAACTAAAGAATTTCATCGATGTTTACTTTAGATCATGGTGATTCATTCGATTAGGCGTTTGGTTGTTCTGTTACTCGATATGCAGGTTTAATTTCAGTACCAACAGAGTCCTAGTCCTAGAGGAGCGCTCCCTCTTGTTAACTTTAATATTATTTTCCGGATAGAAAGATATCACTATCTTTTCTCAGGCGCATTTCAACGATTTGCGGATCACAAATGTTTAGAACTAATGACTTTATCCATTTATGATATCAAAGTAGATTTGGTCCTACGGTTACATAGCAGTGTCATGAAAAATGGCATCATAGGCTCTGAGAATCTAATGACGTTAGTATCTCATCTCTAACGTCCCGCGCGCTCCTCGTTTATATACTGTACTGTCATGATAATCATCCTCGATATACTTTCTTAAATTCAGTTACAAAGCTGCAGCGTATTTTACTTGTATCTAGTAATAAAATACGATTTTTATGTTGATTATTTTGCCAACACCAGTTTTGACGTAGTTATTAGCTAACGAGGCTAGTGGATCAGCCGTGTGAAGGCTGATCCGCTGTGCGGAACCCAAACAAGGGGTACCCATGCTACGTTGTGTTGCAAATATCAATAGCTGGGTGTGTGCAAATCTATTAAACTTAGAATCAACTATTGTGTAAAAAGAATTATGAGGGCTGTGCCCTATTTTGTGTAAATCGCAGCTTTGACGCGAACCAGATTCCAGAACAGAGTAGAGGGTATCTTCGATTAGCCTTGAAGCTAAATTAAATGGCAATGAGCCAGTGAGACGTGTAGTCTTTTATCAACAATATATAGCGGAACCTTTCTCGGGGCTGAATGAGGGCTTATCTCGCTGCTTAAAAAACACCCCCGGCAGCAAAGAAGCATCTGGTTGCCGCTTAGCTAGCTGCGATTAGCATTCTACAGTTAGCTGGGGAGCTAGTTAGCCAGCTAGCATCTCCGCACGCCTGCCTTCCGCCGACGTGCACTTCCCCCACTCTCCCTCTAGCCGGCTAGCCGCAGCGTTAGTCCGGTACAGAAAATGAAGCGACCATCAGCCTTTTGGGAAGCTGTGTGGCTTTTTGGATTTTGCTAATGTATGAAGAGAATATATTGTTTTTGTGAGGTGAGCTGCTTTTATTTGCTGCCTTGTTGAACTTCTTGCACTAGACATAGCTAAAGACACAGCAGCCCTGACCTTAGACCGGTTAATGTTAACTCTGCTATCCGTAACATTTAGCTATTAGCTTCGACCATAAGGGGGGTGTCTACTTGCTGGAGCACGAGCTGCTTTACCTGGCTGCCAACTTTAGGTTGATATATGTTATACGTTGGCAGCGCCAATGCGTGAACCGCAGAATAGCCGGTTGACATTTGTAGTACTCTGAGTGTCCATGCATGATATTGTAAAAACATCCTCGCATTTGTGGCTCTTCATGATACTTTGCTGCTACGTCACCGTTTGTTGTAAATAGAATAGAATGGCTTTTTCGTATCAGCCTGGCGCTGTTGACATGGACCAGGCTAGTTGCTGAACGGAACCATCCCTTTGAAATCGGTGTTTACATTGAGGAATAGTGCTTAGCTCCACAGTTATCCATCTATAAAATAGTCTTTACCGCAGCATTGCAACAAATAATAGACAATGTTGGCTAACAATAAAAAAAAATACTTTCATATTGAAAGTTAATTTGTTAGGTTAACACTTTTAATGATTTAACTTGGCTAGCTAGTCTGTTAAGACGTTAAATTATCACTAACATGTCATCGCTTTTGTCTAGAGCCAACTTAATGTCCGAAACAAAGCCTAATAAATATTTTCATTTGTTTTTTTTGGATTGGACGCTAGCTTGTTATCGAGATGAGAGTTGGTATCCAGTGTTGCTGTCCCCAAAAATACGTTTGTTAGGTATATGAAGCGACAACGTTTTTTCTGGGCATTAATTTGTCATTCAGCTGCACTCAGCAACATTAACAGCGTTTAACGCAGCACCATATAGTGTATAACCAAGGTTAAATTAATAGTGCATGAATATTTGACCGTTATTTCTGGAGTATTGAATGTGACATTTACGAGTTTTGAAGATAAATGACTTCTTAAGACAGTCTTTAAAATACTCGTTGGTACTTTTGAAAAGGATGTATAAGATAAGAAGAAAAGATAAACCTTTATTAGTCCCACAGCGGGGAAATTGCAGTGTTACAGTAGCAAAGAGCACACATCAATATAACAGAATATAACCATATACATTGATATTGTTTAGTTCTGAGAATTCATAATTCCTATCATGAATTGCTTTGCATTCTGGTTTCGTAGATAATGAACACGACAAAGGCTTTCCAGAGTCTCATCATATTAGTGCTGCCTACCTGAGAGTGGATAACTAGTATTTCCCAATATGTTCAGACGTAGGTTTCTACTCATGTAATGTTTTTGTTTGAATGATGGTCCAGTGTTTTCCCTGTCACTGATGAAAACACAACGACTCTCATCTCAAGTATATGTATTAAAATCACTGTAACATCTTTTTGTTTTTGAGCCTTAAGAATTGGAGCATACACGTCGCATAATTATTATTTCTTATAAATAATACTATTATAACAAATAGGCACGTCTAACATCGTCAATTATACCAGATATACCATGCAAAACTCAACTAGTCGTCGTGAACACGTCTTTGAATATAATAAAAGACGATATCCTGTTATTAGTTTTTTGGATGAATATGTGAGCCCATCTAGACCTGCTTTGTTTTCTTTACTACTTTCTTAATGTGTGAATCTTATAGCGGAACTATGGTTCGAGCGACGGAGGTTCTGCACGAAAGGCGTTCCGCTGCAACAGGAAGTTCTACTTACGGAAGTTGTGTTTTCTTTGTGTATCCCGATTAATGGTTGTTTTATTTAGGAAATACCGTCTCAGTTGGATCATTATATACTTTTTCACACGAGTGTTTGACGGATTTGGACTATGCATTGCTGGGTAATTAATGGCTTTAATTGTTGAAGCGTTCTCAGGTATCTGCCTCCTGCAACCGTCGCGCTGTTTTCCTGAGTTTGCGGGAAAGGTCGATTACATTATTGCTAACGTTTGAGAGAGTAACACGAGGAAATCAACTAAATGGATGGCATAACAGCCACGTTTAAGCGGTTGCATTGTCAGTTGTAAGTCTAAACATTTAAGTGTTTTAAGATGGGCAGTGAGTGTGTTTTATGATGTGGCAAGTAAAAACCTATTTTATAATGATGATAAACAACGTTGGCTACTGACCAGTAACATTTCTTGTTTTAATACGTGTTTACCTGTATACCACCTAGTTGTTATGCTTACTCTGTTATGTTGTATGTTTATGAGAGCAAAGTAAAATCCAATCTTATTTAGTTTATTTCATATTAATATCAGATGTGTCAATTTTTTGGGAGCAAATGCATATACCCAGTTGGGCTCTCTCCATTCTTTATGCAATGATATCAATAAAACTGCCAATAATAATACCAATTAAGACTGATTATATGCACTCTAAGACATTTAATTATATTACTCTTCTGAATGCCATATATACAAATTGACTTTAACTCATGGTTTTTAAATTACAGATCTCTGTCAAGGAGGTCAAAATCAAGACAGGGGATGGACGAGCAGAAATCCAACTGCGAAGAGAATGACTCTGAACCAACAGGTAATGTCTTCTTATTTAAATTACCTTATGTCCCAATGTCATAATTGATAACTATCCTGATTATTAATACCACGATTAAACTTTACTCTGAATGAGATATGTACATGGTTAAGGAAAAATAATAGATTTTCCATTTTCAGAATTAAAAAAACAACTTAGTTAAAATTATGATAATACAGAAGAAATAAATAGATTGTGATTTCCCATACCAAATAGTTTAATGTGAATATTGGCAAAAGGAATTTATTCTTCTTAATATTTCTTGAAATGTTTTCCTTTAGTTAATTTTTTTCTTCATCATTCTTCTGAAGCTGATGACAATGCCCCTTCAAAGCAGCTTGTCTCCTCTAAGGGAGAGTCCAAAGACCTTCCTGCTGCTGAGGATGTGTCTAGTGCTACTGCAGCCTCTTCAAGTACATCTTTGTAAGTTTTTGCATTTAATTATTGAGGATATTAAGTTTTGGTCCTTATCTCAAGAAGCTGCTCATACCAAAAACTGAATTTTTGAAATTCTTAGCATTTTTTAAAGGATTTATTTATTTTTGTTACTCTACAGAGATGGCGATCAAGCCTGTGCGCTTTGTAACTGCGTGGAGCGAAGTCTGCATGGACAGCGGGAACTGAGACACTTTCAGCCATCCTCTTTGCAGCTGACCCTCAAGCCATCAGCTTCTCCATTGCCTCAGCCCGGGAATGATGACCTGTCTTCCATTGGATTTTCCGACTCCCCCTGTCTGACGGCAATCTTTGATAACTCAGGTTGAACTTCAACGGCTATACTATAAAGCTATTAAGACAGTTAAAAAATAAAAATCATAATTATATCATTGATAGAGTAAAAAAATGTTTTCTTCCATGAATCATATTATAGTTCCATCATCTTCAAACACAGCAAGCGAATGTATAGTTGAAGTTTTTGAAAATCTATTGATGCGCGGCTTCATAATTTTTAGGGGGTTGTTGGGTTCATCACTGGTGTGCGGTATGGTCATCGGGAGTAAAGCGGTTGGAGAATGAGGAGCTGGAGAATGTGGTTGAGGCCGTTATCTCAGGGACACAGCGGGTAAGTTCACTGTTGATAGATTTGGATTTGATTGTATTGAATGCAAATATTAGGATTGAAATGTATTTTAAAATCGAAATCTTGCTTGTTAACATTGGTTCGTTTCAGCTTTGCGAATACTGCAAAAGGCTGGGCGCCACCATTCGGTGCCATGCCGAGGGCTGTTCACGGTTCTACCACTTCCCCTGCTCTGCAGCAAGCGGATCCTTCCAGTCCATGAAGCAGTTGTTTCTCCTCTGTCCAGAGCACATAGACAAGGCAGAGGAGTTAGGTAAGAAAAATACTTAAGTCAGTAGCTTTATCACTGTTCAGGCTCATGTATACACAGCCAACGTCCAGAAAGAAAGATGTCCAATTCAAACAATGTATCATCAACAGCCAAATACTCCTATAAGACCTTTGGGTCAAAATCATTATATCCACAAGGGTACTGAAGAGTCATAAAGTTTGACAACAATGATAACAGAAAGGTAGGAAGAGGTTGTGATAGTATAACTAGCAAATGGAGAAGCAGCAAGGTATTTTGGCCATTGTTGGTGAGGTCATTAAATTCATTGCAACATGTTGATGGAAAGTTTTTTCAATATATGATTTCTGTCTTCTTCATTAAAATTACATTGGAAATTTTTGCTTGTTTTTGGGAGTTGGATGGATATGGTGATGCGCTGTTCAGGGTCGCTGTCATGGTTGTCTGAGTGTTATGATGGACAATTTATGTTAGCACTGTTTTTTGGCCTCCAAACATGTTATGTATGTATATGTTAGATGAGACATATATAAGTGTGTGGTGTGTTTTTCGAGGTCAAGAACGTTAGTTGGGTTGTTCTGCAGTGCAGAAACAACTTTAAAGCACTAATCCTCCAGACATTTTGTTTTCATTTATAAGTGTATAAATGAAAACAAATGCAGACTCTAACTGTCTGCATTCTGTTGTATATAAATGGTGCCCCTAAATAATAAATCCTCGACTGCATCATTGATTTATTTTTTTGCAAAGGTAGTTTAAACCAGGGAATAGCTCCGACTGTTCAAGAAATGGTTTAGGGAGTTATTTTTTGCCTTGCAGCATAGCAGTGTATGGGTGGTTCTAGCATTTTGAATGTCAATATCTCACGATCTTGGTAATTACAATTGTGTGACGCCAAATTCGTGATTGAGATTCTATTTTCTTAAATTGCGAAGCTGTAGTAGCTAGTCCCTATTAAAAATTTGTAACCTTTCACGTTTAAAAACGCTGGCTTGAATAATAAGACCTAAATAATGACTTCTTGGTAGCTCTTTTCTAATCATCTCTTTATAACAACTTTTAAGAACTAAAAAGAAATCATGGTAAAGGGATTTCATTTTTGTAATGCCAATTAATATATTTTCATCACAGCAGGTGAGGAGGCTTCGTGTGCAGTGTGTGACTCACCGGGGGAGCTCACCAATCTGTTATTTTGTACGGATTGTGGCCAACATTATCACGCGGCTTGTCTGGAGATTGGTGCCACGCCCATCCAGCGGGCAGGATGGCAGTGCCCAGAGTGTAAAGTGTGCCAGACTTGCAGGTAGATGCAGGATACAGATGTTGAGTCTTACTGTTTTGTGAACTTTCATTATTTTTAAAAGAAGATTTTTCTTATTATACTTGACCTTAATTTCCCATTTTCTAAAAATTATGGTGTCTTTATTCTAAATTTTCTAAGACAACCTGGGGAGGACTCAAAAATGTTGGTATGTGATGCCTGTGATAAGGGCTACCATACCTTCTGTCTCCAGCCGGCCATGGATTCACTTCCATCTGACCCATGGAAATGCCGAGTAAGTTGTCCTTCATTTCTGTGCAAAGAAATGGTTATACCTTGGAAATGTAGTTAATTCACATAGTTTTTTGATTATAAAAATTCCTGTCAGAAAATGTTTTTTCTTTAATCAGGACATTTGAAGGTGCTTTTTTTACACGCTCTTCATTGATTATTTGTTTTTAAATGTTTATCCCCTCATCTCCTCCCTTCATCTGCGCTATGTCAGAGATGTCGTATATGTATTGAGTGTGGTGTCCGTGGACTGGTGATGCCAGGATCGGCGCAGTGGTTTGACAACTATGCGGTGTGTGAGGCCTGCCAGCGCCACCGCAGCTCTTTATGTTGTGTTTGCAAGAAATCTGCCAACCCATCTGTCACTCTGCAGTGCTGCAGTCTGTGCCACAGGTAAGTGTATTGCTTGAACACAGCCTTGTTACTTGGTAGTACGTCTCATGCATGGGCTTGTGCATCTCATGTCGTAATGAATAAATTCTTGATGATCTCTTTATTGTCTTAGGTGGGTTCACAGTGAGTGTGCTTTACTGAGGGAACTTCCAGAAGCCAAGTGTATTTGCCTGCTTTGCAAGGAGCAGCAGCCTGTTACTCACCCATACGCAGCAGATGTACAAACCAGAGAGGCATCTGAGGCGACTAAAGGACTCACAACTTTGGTTGAGATGACAGTCCAAACTGATACA
Source organism: Lophius piscatorius (assembly GCA_009660295.1). NCBI lineage: Eukaryota > Metazoa > Chordata > Actinopteri > Lophiiformes > Lophiidae > Lophius > Lophius piscatorius. The sequence continues at coordinate 33,975 of VRLP01003516.1, read as the reverse complement.
AACATGGTGGAACAAGATTGCACAGACTCATCCGATGCAACACCAGGACAGAGAGGCCCATCAGAGATTGGTCAGGTTGAAGCAGCTGACAAAGAGACACATATGGACTTGGGTAAATTTTAGTTGGACAGAACCTGATATAAACCTGACAAAATATGCCAGTCACTAGTTTTATTTCAGTAAATAAAGCATAAAACTGGTTTATGTCTAAGATGTTCTTATGTCATTAATTACTTTTAGGTTTAGGGGTGGAGTCGGCAGTTGTTGAGACAAGAGCCATTGTGGAAAGGATAATGGAAGAAGAGCTGAAAATGGCAACAGAAAACAACACTTTTGAGGAGCGTGCTGATCCACTTGAGTCTACAGGTAAATACATGGAACTTTGACATATTTATTTGAAACTGAACACAAAGCTATACTTTTTAATTACCATAACCAAGGATGGTCATGGTTTGTAAATTATGACATAACTGTGCATTTGTTATTGTCATACTTAGATCGTGCACCAAGAAAAAAGGAGCCCTCATGTCTACCTGCTCATGAAGAGAACGCTGTCAACCAGGTGAACCAAGCCATGCTCTCCAAAGACCCTATAGCAGACGAATGGTCAAACGACACAAAAGCAGAGCAACAGGGTCCTGACAATATGGAGGTGGAGAAGGAGAAGACCTCTCATTCACTGGACCAAGACGTATCAGCAAAGACCAGTGACTCTGAGGGTATGCCAATCAAAAAAACATTTATTAAAGTGCCAGCTTGTACCCCCTCTGTGGACAAAACGGAGCATATGTCAATGGCGAAAAGTCAGAAAATTCCACACCTGGACCACCTTTCACCCCCTCCTCTTTCTTTACCAGTAGACTCACAAGAGGGCCCCTCAGTTGTGGCCATTGAGAGGAGGTTATTACCTCAATCTGAGGAAGAGGAGGAGGACGAAGATGATGAAGAGCCACTGAGAGGAGAACACCACATGCTGGACATAAAGCAGGAACTAGAGGAGCCAGAGAATAAGCCGGAATTCCTGCTAGATGAGATGTCTAATATGAGCCATGGAGATGAGAGCAGCAGTGGCTTTATGGGCTCTCCAGGAGAACCTGATTCTCAGCTCTCTATGGAACTTGGCATGGTAGCTGCTGGCCGCTCACTCACAGATAACCTGCTCACGGAGACAGATGACTCTCTTCCTTTTGAACCCTTCAGGAGTGACAGAGAGAAGGCAAAACGCAGAGGCTCCCCAGGTCGCTCACGGATCAAACAGGTAAAATCACTTGTAGAAGATGGCCAAAGATTATTGAATGGTATAATTTGGCTCCTTGTATACCAGGGCCACCTGTAGTTGCCAGAATGTGTTTGCTGCATGTTCCCAGAGCTACGTTGATATATCACTGGCATGGTGTTAGAATGTAGCAAGTAGACTGATTTACTTATTATTAATTTATTTATGTTTAATAGGAATTTGGAAAGCAGTCAAACTAAATTGCTCATGTCTGAATCTGTTTGTTTCAACAACCGACATCTGACTGTTGTTTTAAAGACATCCTTGTCACATTCTCACAACATGAATTGACATTGGAATGTATTTTTTCTGCTTAAAGGGGAGAAGCAATAGTTTTCCTGGGAAGCGTAGACCCCGAGGGGGCGGTGGAGGGAGAGGGCGTGGTGGGAGGTCACGCCTCAAAGCCATGGCCTCCTGCATTGATGCCTTTTTGGTGAGCTGTGATTTCATAAGTCATGTAGATCTTTTTTCACATTCTGCATTACAATGGGGTCATAATCACTGTCTTCATAATATTTCACATAAGCTTGTCCCCCACTACAAGAGAATTTAGCAGATTTCAGCCAGAATCACCCTCCCGGCACAGGGAAGAAAATGTCCCTGGATCTTTGGTCCAGCCAGAAGTTCTTTGACTTCTGTTTATCGATTAGTGAGTGGCATTTACAGATCCATATACCTGTAACATGCTTACAGACAGTCGGAGCATATGTTTTTTCTTTAGGGGGTGAAAATTAGTCTGAATCAAAGCCAATGAGAGAGACCTCAGTGAGCAGCTGATGGAGCTGCTAAGCAGCAGTAATAAATTCAACCTTTTGGGCTAACATTTGCGAACATAAAACTGTTGACAGTGAGACAAGGATGCATATAACTTTGTCTTAAAAACAACTTCATCGTCCACAATTGTTTCTTCTCTTTTCTCACTTAAATACTAAGTAGGCCAATAGCAATGGTGACTTAATCAGTCATTTTATCTATATTACACACCTGCCTCTCAAGAACAGGTAAATTGGTGGACTCAGCTGCGGAGCATCTCCAGAGATCAATTATTGAGATTATCCTTATGCAGTGTTTCCCCTACCATTATGTGAGGGGGAGCGCCCTGCCCCGCCCTCCCAACAGCACCCCACTTCCCCCCTTGAAGGTCAAGTTAATTTAATTTAATTTAATTTCTATATAAGCCCGGATAACAAAAATAAGTCATTTATGGACACGTTTCCTATAGAACAGGGTTATACCTTGTCTTTTTATTAAACAATCTAAATATTCTCATGTTATTTATCTTATTTACACGATGTCATGTAGTTTCTGTCTCTATATGGGCGCGTTTACAATTCTCCACTGCTCTCTGTATTGCGCACGGCGGAGTTGCACACACACACAGACACGTGCGCGCACACACAGGTGAGCACACTCCCACCAGTGGACAGAGTGCGCAGCAGAAAATATGTTGCGTCAACCATCTGAAAGTGTTTGTGTCGGTGTCCGTCTGACCCCCCACACACACACACACACACACACACACACACACACACACAAACAAAAGCTGTAAACCTAGGGGAAACACTGTTATGTGTGTAGAAATCAAATCTCACAATTAATTCCAATTTTTAAGGTTCTATAGTATGAGCCCGGCCATAATTACATATTTTGGCATTGTGTTTATAATTGTTGATCCACTTTTCCACAGCTAAGCATGACCTCAGACACTGGAACAACTAAGGAGGAGGATGATGAGGAAGATGATACTATGCAGAACACAGTAGTTCTCTTCTCAAACACTGATAAATTTGTCCTGCTCCAGGTACAGACATTGTTTTTACCCTGAGACATTTGCTGTGTTAAGAAAGTCAGTTGTCATAATCAAATACAACTCAAATAGAATGGACTGTCTGGACTCTGTAATTTTAACTTCCATCCTTATCTCTTGTGTTTTAGGATATGTGTGTTGTGTGTGGCAGTTTTGGAAAGGGTGCAGAGGGGCAGTTGCTGGCTTGTGCTCAGTGTGCCCAGTGTTACCATCCTTACTGTGTGAACAGCAAAGTAAGAATACTGTGAACTTTGTACTTTCTTTTTCCAGTATTTTGTGAATCCAGATTGATTGAACCTATTATCCTATGCAGATCACCAAGACAATGCTCCGTAAGGGCTGGCGCTGTTTGGAATGTATTGTGTGTGAGGTGTGTGGAAAGGCATCGGACCCCTCCCGTCTGTTGCTCTGTGACGACTGTGATGTCAGTTATCACACTTATTGCTTGGACCCACCACTGCACAATGTTCCCAAGGGTGGTTGGAAGTGCAAATGGTAAAAAAAATAAAAGTTGAAGTGCATAATGCCTCATTCAGCCATGCAACTTTGAATGGGGTCAAATGTAAATGAATACATGTAATTTGCATATAATGCAAAACATTCTTGTTACAGTATTAGAAATTTAGAGGCCTATGCCTAAATCTCTCTCTCAACAGAAACAGAAATATTGTTTTACCACTCACTCAAAAAGTGCTTCATTACATGTGTGCAGGTGTGTGTGCTGTGTGCAATGTGGCTCCAACTCACCTGGGTTCCACTGCGAGTGGCAGAACAACTACACTCACTGTGGCCCATGTGCTAGCCTTGTCACTTGTCCAGTGTGCAAAGAGAACTTCATGGAGGAGGAGCTGCTACTGCAGTGTCAGTACTGTGATAGGTGGGTGCTGCTTGCTGAAACCACACATGCACACACCAGAAATATTCGTGAGACTGCTGCCATTGAAACAATTGGTCAACTGATATTTTTTGTGTCTGGAACAATTTCATAATGTCTTTGAATTACAGTGTGATTAGTATGTACATCTATGTATTTCCATGTGCCTGTGCAGATGGGTCCATGCCGTCTGTGAGAGTCTTTACACAGAGGATGAGGTTGAACAAGCTTCTGATGAAGGCTTTGCATGCACATCCTGCACCCCATATGTTCCAAAACCTGTGGGTAAGTCTCAGAGCTTACTGAAGATACACACTGGTGGCATCAAAGGTATACTCTGATATAACTGTATGTTCTGATGATATTTTATTGCTCTGCTTTTCCTTTTCTTTCTTTTTTTTGCATTTGGTTGTAGTAGAGTCAGCCATTATGGCTTCCATAAAGATCAAAGAGCCAGGTTTGCGCAATTTGAAAATTTGCATCTATATTTATCATTATGTGTGGTTATTATAGAGTAAGTTACTTAGATTTTCAAATCTCACTTTACAGAACCCCAGTTCTACCGGCTAGAGGGTGTGTGGTTGACAGAGTCGGGGATGTCCCTGCTTCGTAGCATCTCCATGTCTCCTCTGCACAAGAGACGTCAGCGTCGCTCCCGTCTTGGCACTCTGTGCTGTGAAGGGGGTCCTGATGGAATGGATCTGAGAGACGTTGATGGAGATGTGGAGGAAGGGAAAGGTTGGCACACTTTCAGATTGACAAATGGTGTATGAACAATATTTAGAGGGGTTCAACTTCTTTTATTGAACATTTAACATAATTCTGTAGGGGAGCCCATGGATTGTGAACCCAAGATGGATATCCCTGGGAGCCCAGACAGAGAGGGAAGCGCTGATAAGGATGCAGGTGCAGAGGGAACTGAAGGCATGGCTGACTGTGAAGGCCTCAAAGGCGTAGGTGAAGAGACAGAGGATAGCAAAAAAAGAAAGCGGAAACCTTACCGGCCTGGTAAGCTAGCCTTTCAGATGACCATTTTTAACATCAATAAAGATATCTGTGCATTCAGGAAATGTTTACAAATATTTCACTTATAAATTGTTTTAGGGATTGGAGGCTTCATGGTGAGACAAAGGAAGTGTCACACACGACTAAAGAAAGAATTTTTTGCCCAGTTGGCCGGAGAAACAACATTAGATGGACAGCCAATAGAGAGAACTATTGATGAAGGTTAGTGAAAAGGAATTGTTCATGTCATCAATTTGAATTTTCCTAAAAATAAAAAAAATAAAAAGATTTACATGAGTCTAATTCAACTCTCAGAAAGTAACGTTAACTAAATGGGATTCAGAAATGTATTATCCAACTATTTTACCTCTTTTACCTGATATCATGTCCAGCCTTGCAAGAAATACCTCTTAACCATTAGAATTAAGCCACTATTTTGATTCAGTGGTAATAATAATAATAATAATACATTTAATTTATAATGCACTTTACATTTGGATCAAATCTCAAAATGCTAAATGGTAGACTTATAGTGTGGTAGAGTGGTGTAGCCAACATAGAAGGATAGGGCACTTTCTTTTTTATGTATTCTTCAACTACTAGAGTACATGGTTGCATTTTCTGTGGATATTGTCAGTTCGGGAAATTGAATGTTATCTTCATATATGCATAGGACCCCATCCTGACACAGATAACATCATGGATCCTAAACCAGTGGAGGGCGAGGATCAGGCCAAGAAACGTCGAGGCCGTAAGAAGAGTAAACTTGAGGACATGTTTCCAGCTTATCTTCAGGTTTTTAGCTTTTCAGTGCCCATAAATTAAAATTCTTGCAATGTATAGCATCCAGTGATATAATGTTAATATTTTAAATGTTTGTAATTTCCTACAGGAGGCTTTCTTTGGGAAGACTCTGATAGACATGAGCAAAAAGGCTGTGATGATACCGTCAGGGCAGAGGCTAGGTGCATTCCTTGTCCGACCATCATTACAAGAGCCGCCAGGGCTAAAAACTACTGCATCAGAGAGTATGAACCCAATATTGATCTGTTACTCATGAACGGAATTTTGGACATGGGGTATTAAAAATGTTATTACATGGTGTCTCACTTTCATGCTTTACTTTACAGCTGATGGAAAGGATCGTGTGGTGAAAGACAATTTTCCTCTCAAGCAAGAAGTGGAAGAGGAACCACAGGCTCAGGGAGAAAGTACAGGCAAGTGTCTGTATTTGCGCTGATACTGATTTAGTGTTATGCTCTGGAGGTAATAGCAGATTGGTTTAAAATCTCATATTTTAGGAGTTCCCGCACCATCGTCATTGCTCAAGGACCAGGCACCAACTGATCATGATCATGTTTCCAAAGCAGAAAAAGTTGAAGGTACTGCTCTTGGAAAATGCATAATTATCCTTTCTTTTAGCACTGGTATTAAAATAATTATTTAAATGAACTTGTGCTGCCATGACAGGTCTTCCACAGGGAATGGAGAGCCAGGACTCCGAGCAATTCTTCAGGAAGGTTCTAGGGATGTCGGATGGCTCCTCTTTGGGTGGAATGAAGACCATCTTAGAGGGCAGTAAGAGAGAGATCAGTTGTAGCGCTCTGCCACAGAAAACTTCCCTTTCAGGTGTGTACAAGGGGATGCATGCAGATAATATTATACATTTTGAAGTCCAAAACCAGGTCTGCTCCATGATTTAGGAAAAGCTCAAGTAGATTATAAATTGTTTTCAATTATAATTCATTCAAGGAAAATCTCTTTCAGGGTCTCTGCCCTCAACTGGAATGATGGATCCCTTTCCTGGGCTCTCTCAGTCACCATTCTTGGACATGCGGTAGGATTAATACAGAATTGCGCAGCGCATTTTCTTCTCCAAGATTCAAATTCCCCAATTTTACGGCAGCTTGTGCTGTATCGCATTATTTTTTTTCCAGCTGTAGTAGGCTTTGACAATTAAGTAAGACAAAATGCTCTAATTCAATGTACAGAGACCGAGGAGGACTGTTCAGTCCAGATGGGGGTGAGGAGAGCCCCTGGGCCACTCCCTCTACCCCAGCAACCCCCTCCTCCCCACCAACTTCTGCTGAGGCCGAGGGTGATGGGCTTTCTTACAACCAGCGCAGTCTCCAGCGCTGGGAGAAAGACGAGGAGCTGGGAGAACTCTCAACCATCTCCCCCGTTCTTTATGCCAATACAAACTTTCCTACTCTCAAACAGGACTACCCAGGTGAGTGGGGAAGGAATGCTACACCAACATTTACAAATTGCAATTGGGCCAAACAGTCATAGTATGTTATATATCACAATTTGATATTCAGCAGACGTTTTGAACATTTTTCCCATTACAGACTGGGCTAGTCGATGTAAGCAAATCATGAAAATCTGGAGGAAGGTTTCAGCTGCTGACAAAGTTCCATATCTGGTAAGGTCTCTGTCTCTTGTTTCTACTAAAAGATTGCAATACATTGATTTCATACTCGTTTGAGGTTGAATCTCGTTTTTTTCAAAAATGAAGTCAAGTTCTTGCTTTTCTCTCTGATCCTTTCTCATCTATCCCATCTGGTACCCTCACTAGAAGGGGAAAGCTTTAATAGAGCAATAGAAATCAAATCATTAGAAATCTTTCATAAGAATCGTCCCTTTTCAGCCTATACAATGTTTGATGTTTTTTTTGCAATTGATTAAATTGAATTAAAAGCAATTATTTTCCTAATCCTGATAATAGCCACCATTCAGCTTTATAAAATATTTTGATATGACAGAAATGCCATTTCCAGTTTTTCTTTCTGCTTGTGTGGTGTTAATGTCATACGGTTGCTGTTATTCTACGTTGAGGGGATAATTAAATGATACTCTAGGTTGTTGTTTGCACTTTTAATGTTGGTTTGATATCTGAAAGTATACTTAAAGTAGAAGATGATTAATCAATGATTTCAAGCACCTGTTTACAGTTTCAGAGAAACAAAATATCAACATCTCTTTCCTCAAGTGTGCATGAACAACAGTTAATGCTATAAAAAATGTGACAATATCAATTATCAAATTTGCATTGGCAATGAGAAACGGACAATATTTGTTACCTCCTTCTGCTGATGAAGATCCATATTGTGTATCTTTGAACAAAAGTATTATTGATTATAAATTAGTGTTTTCAGTTCTACATATTAATAATTTAATATATTTTCTTTCTCTTTTTTTTCCATTTTTTTTTTAATAGCAAAAGGCCAAAGACAACCGAGCAGCTCAAAGGATCAACAAAGCACAGAAGGTATGTTATGCGATCAGTATTGATTTTGTATTTCTCATCAAAGGTTTGGTACCTTTATAGGAGTTGTACAGCAGATTGTTAATTTCTCTTAATTTTCTCCCAGCAGGCAGAGAGTCAGGTGTGCAGACCAGTCAAGACGGAGTCAGTGCGTGTGAAGGGGGAACGGCCCAGTTTACACCTCCAGATCCCTCCACCCTCAGGCTCCATATCAATATCTTCCCAGCCTAGCTCTGCAGAAAGCCCGTTTCCCTTCCTTCCAGATTCAGGATCCTCCTCTGTCTTTTTCTCAGATGGACCCGTTAAGACTCCAGGGTCAGCTGAAACAAGGACTGATCCCTTGGCTAAATTTCCTCCTCAGTCACCCCACTGTCACTCCCACCCAACCACACCCTACTCCAATGCTGGGGCCAGCCATTTACAGGCCTCTTCCTCAGGTTTCCCTTCTTCCGGCCCACAAGGTCTTTCTCAGGGACGGCCAGCTAGTCTTGGTCCCTTTGACATGCAACCAGGAACTCCTGGAACCCCAAGACGAGCCCAGCAGGTTGATCCATACTTCAGATCACAGATGCAGCAACAACAGGGCCATCTACAGTCACAGCAAGGGACTCAGGAGTGTCTAGGACTTCCAGAAAGCCCTCACTCAAGAGGTACAGGACTTGGAGAGTCACCAATCTTTTCACCACCCCACAATACCCACTATGGAGATCCTTTCAGAAACCAGCAAGGGATGGGAAGGCCAGAATATGGTTCATCACCATCACCCTCTGCAGTGGCTTCCTCACCTGCAAGCACAGGGCAGTACAGAATGGATAGGAGTGTATCTTCTCCACGATCCTCCACAAGTGGAAGACTGGACTTCTCCACTGGCTCACCTGCTGGGATGCTGGAATCTGGAGATGGTCTATTCAAGGCACCTATGACACCTCGAATGCACCAAGGGGAGGGTGGGGCCATTCATCCGGGAGCATCTCCAAGCCACCCATCTGAGGGCTACAGACAGTCTCCCTCCCACCCTTTCTCTGACCCCCATACTCAGCCACAGCTAACTCCTAGACCACAGTCAGGGGACAATTGCACTCTTGGATCTCAGAGGCACTCAGGGGGTCAACAGGAACTATGCCCTAGGGTGCCCTCCAGCCCACAGTCCCAGGGTAGCTCTCAGTCTCCACATACTCCTGGTGGCCTGTCCAATGATGCATACTCTGTTCAGTCTCCTGCGACCCCTCGTTTCCAGTCCCCAGACCATTGTTCCCAGCCACCTTCCAGGCCACAATCCAGAGACCCTTTTGTTACTATTCACAAACCCCCTCGTCCCGCCTCTGTTGCAACAGAGGGAACTGCAAGTTGCAAAAACTCACCTCAACCTAACCAGCCACCTCCACCCCATGCCACCAACAGCTTGGTGGGGGATTCTCTCTCTGGAAAACCATTAGCACCTCTTACTTTCAGCCGCAGCCCCAGCTCAGGTGGCTTCCAGCTAACCCCACAGCAGAATCCGAAGTTACAGGGTCAGCCACAGACTCTGCAGGCCATTGTGGTTGATGGTTTCAGCTCCAGGGTGCAACCTCCTTCTGGACCTCAAGAATTACCAGCAGCTCGTTCTCAAGATGCACCTCCTCAACCGGCTTTGCCAGGCAATCCTGAAATTTCTGACATTTCAGCAGTACAGGATCCCGCCTTAATAGGCCTTAGCCCTCCTGAGCTGGAGAAGCACCGACAGGTATCAAATTGTTGCCCCTTAACAATCATTCTATGTACCTTTGAGGTTTTGTCAATCAATGCTTTTTGTGTTGTTTACTTTTAGCGCCAGAAGCTGAGAGAATTCTTAATCAGACAGCAAATGCAGAGAAATTCCATCAGACAAGAGAAGGAGGCTGCAGCTGCAGGCAGTGCATCCCCTGGCTGGTCTGGTGGAGAGATGGGGGCCTTTCAACAAGACAAGACCCACAGAGCACCTCCACCATATCCACAGGTACAGACTTTGAGCTCTATGCTATTACACTTATGAATGTGGTGCTCTGTCAACTGTGTGGTGTAGCAATAAGTAAGATGTTTTTTGTGTACAGGGGCTCAGGTGAAGAGTATACACAAAAATAAAAAATAAAGACTGAGTCTCAGGTGCATCATTTTAGAGTCCAGGCTGCTCTTTGCCCTCTCTATTAACCTCTAAATACTAAATGACTGAGTGAAATTGGTTACTGAGGCTAAGCACATAGACTAGTTTGTCCACTAAACACAGATTTGGTGGTTCCATTCCCAGCTCCTGTCCACACCACACATATTCATTTGCACACCAATTAAAAAGTAATTTGTCTTCCACCGGCACTTGCACATGTAAATTGAACCATTGACCATCAAGCCAGGGTACGACTGTTTTACCTCCTCCACACAATATGTGTGTGTTTGTGTGAGAGAGAAAATGGGTCCAGATTTGGATTGAAGCACTCTATAAGAGCAAATGTCTGTCACAAATAATGGGAATTATTGATTTACTTTTTTGTCTTTAGGATCGTGTTGCTGGAGCTCAGGCTGCTGTGTCAGGGAAGATGGCCATGGTTGTTGGAGACATTCGCCCACCACATATAGGAACGCCTGCCATCATGGATCAGGGTGCACTAAGGTAAGCTCATCATTAAGTTATTATGTTGATGTTACCCTAGGAAATAAGCTATTTCCTTTCATTGTTAAAAAAATGGCCAGAAGTATTTGGACATATTGGTTAGTTACAAAGATAATATGTCTGTAGCTGCATACATGTCCATGTAAATGCACACTTAAATTAAAATATTTTGGAACTGATAAAGGAGTATAAAAAGCCCAAGGAGATAAAACTGGTAATGAAGACATTATTTTAGATTAAATAATTTATGTTTTGTCTCTCTGTCCTTCAGGTCACCAGCCCCCCCCCGACCTCAGGGCATGTTCGGCCGTCCACCGTTCCCTCCGCAGTGGCAGGGCCAGGCATCTGGTCCAAGGAGGTTCCCTCAGCCTGCAATGGAAGCTATGGGCATAAGACAAAATCTCAACCCTGCTGCCAACATCCAAACTACAGAAGGCATGGCCAACCATCACACCATGTTACCTGGACACAGGGGAGAGACCATACAACCTTTGGGTCAAGGGCCCCCACCACAGTTCATTGAATTGAGACATAACTCACAGAGGCTGCCCCTACGACCACAGTTTATGCCTCGCGGACCCCAGCCGAGACCACGTCTCTTTGTTCCACAACAAGGGATGGGGCCACCTTGTGATGTTCAGCATCGTCCCATAGCTCAAGCAGGCGTAATTCAAACTGGTGGGGGCAACAACCCTCACATTCGGTTACAGCAGGGTGGACTGTCAGTTTTATTGCCTCACCAGCCAACAGGTCCAGTATCACAACAGCCCAACCTACTACCCCAGGCAACAACCTCCACCCCAGACATTGCTAGCACTGAGCACCATCGGCATTCTCAACACAGCTCAGTCACAGCCGGCCAACCTGCCATGGGAGAGAATAGTGAGGAGCTGCCAGAGCCGGACCTTGAGGTTCTTGGGGATGCCCCAGTTGATGGAGGTGTGGAAGATGAGGATGATTTAGCTCTAGACTTGGATCCAGATAAAGGAGATGATGACCTGGGTAACCTGGACAACCTTGAAACCAATGATCCACATCTAGACGACTTGCTGAACAGTGATGAGTTTGACCTGCTTGCTTACACTGACCCTGAGCTTGACCAAGGAGACCCTAAAGATGTCTTCTCAGACCAGCTGCGGTTGGTGGAGGCAGAAAGTGAAGCACCTTCATCTTCTGGATATGTCCTTGTTAAAGTGGAAGGGAAAGCTAAGGTAGAGCAAGGGAACAGGTTAGTGACAACATCCTCAGTCTCTCCTGGGGGCTCTGCTGGCCAACTACCACTCTCTGTAAAACCTGCTGACACTTCTATGATCAAAGCAGAGGAGACAGTTCAGACCCCTCAGCTGCTTTCTGGGGGGACTGTTGTGAAAGATGAAATAAGAGAGGCTGTGTCAATGCTTCTTGGTGGGAGCACCGCATCAGCCAAGCCTGTTCAACCAGAAAACAAGTCTGCTTCACTCAGCACTGTTCGTTTAGGGGGCCTTCCATATCCCCTACCAGGCCAAGCAGATCCATTGCATTTTCCTCCAGCTGCTCCAGATGCAAATATAGTTGATGACTCGCTTGGGCTGCCCGATGTAGGGGGCCAGCATTCCCCTGCTGTAGATTTGGCAAAGGTAGAGAGCTCTTTAGATGGTGAACTGCCTCTTCTTATACAGGACCTGCTGGAGCACGAGAAGAAGGAGCAACAGAAGCAGCAACAGCAGCTACAGCTCACTTCCCTCCAACAAGGAGTCATGGTCCCTCATTTTCCTGGCTTATCGAGTACACAATCAAACCCACAGGCACCTGGGCAAATGATGCTTCCACAACACCATCGTCCACCAGCCCCAGGAATGATGGCTCAGCCAGGAATGGTGTCCCGTGCTCCACACATGTTGCAGCAGCAACAACAACAACAACAGCAGCAAAGACTAATGGCAGCTGGATTGCCTACTCCACCTCACATGAGCATGGCCCAGCAGCAGGCCATGATGAGGATGGGACAACCAAGGATTCACACAGGTCTCAGTCATCAACAGCAACTGCAGCAGCCAGCGGTCAAACAGTCACCCTCGGCAAACAATTTCTTCCCTGATAAAAGTAAACACCGCAAATTTTCACCGTCTTTGGTCTATTACGTTGTGTGCTTTTCATAACCTTTCAACAAAATTGATGTTTTTTATTGCAGATTTAGATAAATTTACAACGGATGACATCATGGATCCAATCGCTAAAGCAAAAATAATGGCTCTTAAGGGGATTAAAAGAGTGCTGGCACAGGATCCAATGGTGGCACCCTCAAACATTAACAGGTAATTCCTTTTTATTCTTTTTTTTTTAAACCTTTTTTTAATTGTATGCCCGCGAGAAAGGAAATGTATTAGGTTTTCCTTGTTCCATCTGTCCCAATTCTCCTTAAGTAGTAGGGAATAGTCTAGCCACATATATTCAAGAACTGCCGTACAGATTTCAGTGAAATAGGACACCAAATGTGTTTTAGGTGTCCTAACCGTGTGCATATGTAACTGATTTCTTCAATTACATTTTTTTCATGTTAGTTTGCTCACATTCACCTAAGAGAGAAGTTATGGTGTCTTCACATCAGCACATGTTGATATTTTTCCAGTGGTTGGGACAGCTTTGTTCCTCTATCCTTCTGCTCTTTTACGCGTACAGCACATTTGATATAGTGAAACCTACATAAGGATGTATTACACTTATTATCCCTAAGTGGAAGAGAATCATTAGCATCATTAATTTATCAAACACTTTCAGGTTTTGTTTTCTTCTGTTGAACAGAAATCTCATGTCTAACTAATTTGGTGTGTTTGGTATCAGTTAAAATCTAATGCCCTTTATGCTGACAAATAAATATATTGTCATGAAAAATGCGTTGGATCAATGGGGACTACTGCTGTAGTGGCACCGTAAAATTACACTGTAATAATGATATTGCAGACTCTTTAATATCGCATTTACTGTATTAACATTACACATATAACACAACATAGTGAAATTAGTTCTCTGGCCAATCTCTGAGGAGCAGTAGGTAGACCCTTTGAATAATGTACAGCACTTACGTTACCTAATGTTGTAATGAGACTCGTTTATATTTTCTGTTAACTTGGATGCCTTCATGACAAAGTCCATCTTTATCTAATGCCACATACAAATTCCCCAATGACAAGGAAGTTGTGTATTCATTGGGGTTTGCCTGTTGTTTGTTGGGAAACTAGCCCAAGAAAGTTCTTAAATGATTTAATAGACACAGTGATTAGCTGTTGAGGGGGATCTGGTGCAAGTTGTGAATCTTTGAAGGTTTTTCAAGGCTTAATGGAGATTTACACTCTCGTAGTGCCCCTGTACTTAAGGTACGGAATTTTTTTCAGTAATCACTCACACAATAAAAGCAGATCTATGTCAATACTGTTTTAAAAGTCAGCTGAATAATGATTATATTTTGTTTGTTTTTAAGAGGATCTCATTTAATGACATGTTGAAATATTAATAGAAATATTGAAATATTATTTTGGATATGTCATTTTTTGTATCAATTTAGTAGTGAAACAACCATTTGATGCAACCACATGCTGAAAACATTGGTATTTACACTACTAGAGAATGACAGCTGTTTGCTTTGCCACATGTTAAGAATTGTTTTTAAAAGTTCATTTAAGACACTGTTGCTTTCTGAATATAATCGTCTACTCCTCCAAAGGGAGTGATGTAGAATAGAGCAGTAACACAGTTTAATTTTCTCATGTCAATTATCATGACAAAGACCTGCTTGGTGGTGCTATCATCATGGTTAAATTGTAACTGTTTTGTACATTGCTTTGAGCTCCAAATATACTTACAGACCATTTATCCGTTAATTGCAGGTATATTATACATTTAGACATTTAATATTTTTCGTTTTTTCTTCAGGCAACAGGTTTCTCTGCTTGCTCAGAGGCTGGCCTCTGCCCCAGGTACAGATCCCGGTCAGCTTACATCTGGACCACCTAAGGTATTTTATATTGGTCGTCTGAAGTCTTGATTTTCTATAATTTTAAGTCTTGTATCCCAAATTATTTAAAATTCTTTCTTTATTAGGAGGGAGAAACAAGTGATCCCACCCAGTCAAGGCCCAACCCTCCACAGTTTGTTCAAGGAGTCATCAGTATGTACTACCCATACTGCCCTTGTTAAAAACATTTTCAGTAATTTGGAGTTATCTTACTTTACGCACACTCTTTTATGGATACATTAAGTTATCGTCTTTTGTTACAGATGATGCAGAACAGCATCAATATGAGGAATGGCTTCTTCACACTCAGCAGTTACTTCAAATGCAGTTGAAATTTTTAGAGGAGCAGATTGGCGTTCACCGCAAATCACGGAAGGCCCTGTGTGCAAAACAACGTACGGCTAAGAAGGCTGGCAGGGAGTTTGCTGAGGCAGATGCAGAGAAACTTAAGTTAGTTACAGAAGAGCAGAGCAAGATTCAGAAACAACTTGACCAGGTATGTATATATGTGCTTTTCAAAATTTACCCCAATAATGGCAACTGTTCTCACCTCTAAAAATACATATTTGCTCATAATTATTCTCCCCCAGGTTCGCAAACAGCAAAAGGAGCACACCAATCTTATTGCAGAGTACAGAAGCAAGCAGCAACAGCATCAACAAGGTTCAGGTCTTCCTACCCCAGGCCATTCCTCACAGGGTGGTGGTGGCCCTCATGTGTTTCCCAAGATTCCTGGCCAGATCATGATGGGACAACCGGGAACACCAGTAATGGTGCAGCAACCAGGCATGATCCCCCAAGGTGGAATGCCTGTCAGGATGCCTCAGGGTCAGCCATTTATTGGTGGAGCCCAGCCCCAGCTCCCTGTTACTGTTGGAACCAGTGGTGCCAGGGCCCCTGGTCCTCCTGGGGCTCCAACAGGATTCTTCCCGCAGAGGCCCGGAATGCAAGGTGCAGATCCCAGGCTTCTCCAAGAAAGGCAGCTTCAACATAGGATGCAGATGGCAAAGCTCCAGCAACAGCAGCAGGTGATGATGGGTCAGCAACCAGTGCCACACCCGAATAATCAACAGTCCGGCTTAATCAATCAGGCGCAGCCAGGTTTGATTGGGAACCCCCTTATGTCCCAACAACAGGCAAACACCCAGCAGGCAATGCCAGCCAACCAGGCCAATCAACAGAGCATGCTACAGGTTCCACAAGGAATGGCTGGGGCTCAATCTGTTGCTCCATTGCCACAGAACCGTCCCCAAGGTGTGATGGCAAGTCAGCAGGGAATTATGGGGAATCAGCCGATTGCACTATCACAGCAACAGAGGCCTCAGCTGATGATCAGTCAGCAGGGAATGATAAGACCACCAGGTCATCCAGGTGTCAGGGGTCCCCAAATCCAGTTGACTCCACAACAACAGAACATTCTGGCCCAGCGCATGATTGCGTCCCAGCAGCAGCAGAATATTGCAAAGAATTTGGCCCAACTTCAGCAGCAGCAGATGGCACCACAAGGACCACAAACACAGTTGGTTAGTCAATCTAGTCAAGAACAAGGAGGGCTCTCCCAGCCCTCTACCCCTCAGATGGGCTCCTCGCCATCAGCAGGAAGTGCCACGCCCCAGCCACAGGGCGGAACCGACACCCAAATTACTGGCCCAAAAGAGATCCCCATCCTCAGTCCTGATTCAAGAACACCACCACAGCAGGTTGGGCCCTCTACTCCCAATCAGGTGACCCAAATAGGCTCTGCAAACGATCATCAGGCTGACATGGGGAGGCAGCAGTTACAGCTGCAGCATCAAAATCAGCTTTATATGGCCCAGCAGCAACAGCCAAATCCTCAGTCTGTCCCTGAGCAACAAATGGGGTTGATTGGAAGTAAGCAATCTGGGTTGCATCAGCTACAGCAACCACAACTTCCACACACAATCCAGAGGCAAAGTTCCCTCAATATTGACAAACCCACTTTAATGACTGTTGAAGAGGAAGGAGGAAAACCAGTTGATTTCTTGCAGCAACAACTGCAGCAAACCATTCAAATTGCCAGGCAGCAGTCACAAGATCCCGGCATGCAGCCGCAAGTCATGGGCCAGAACCATGCTGGACAGCCACAGTCAATTGTAATGAGTCATAGTACACAACAGCAAGCTCTCATGGCCCAGCAGCAAAAACAACAGGCCATTATGGGCATGATAAGAGCCCAGCAGCAAGGGATGATTGCACAGAGGCCTGCACTTCCACCCGGACAAATCCGAGCTCCCATCAACATCCAGGCTATTATTGCTCAACATCCTCAGCTTCGCAATCTTCCCCCTAACCAGCAGATTCAGCAAATCCAGGCCATGATTGCCCAGAGGCAGCTCCAACAGGGACAGGTGCTTCGGATGTCAATGGGCCGAGGCCAACCAAATCAGTTAAGACCTCATATGCCAGGAGGCCAAGTGTTAGCGGCCATGCAGCAAATGCCAGGAATGGAAGGCCAACAGATACTGTGTGGCCCAGGGAAGCCAGGAGCAGTGGGCTCTCAGCAACAGTCAGGTATGGTGGGTCAGCAGCCTGTGGTGGCTCCTCGGATACAACAGGGGATGGTTGTTCCTGGGCAACAACAGCAACAAGGAGGGGAGATGATACAACGTATTTCAAGAGATCAGACACAAGTGCAATCTTCCACCATGGATCATGGCCGTACAGTGATTCCAACTTCTCCACGTCAACAATTGGGCAACTCTCCTGGGGATCCCCAACGGCACGCAATTAGTCAAGCTATAGCTATGTGTCCTCCCGCACCCAGCCAGAACCCACTAACATTAATGGCAGCTACAACAGTCCGCATGCCGGGCTCTCCATCCCATGCATATTCGCCAAGAGGTCCGTTTGGTGGGAACCCAGCCCATCCGGTCTCACCCCATTCATCGTATGTCTCCTCACCCTCTGTACCTGATAGCAGGACTGGAGGGGAGAGTCCATACAACCAAATTAAAGCATCTCCACTCAGGTCACCTGGAGCTAAAAGCCCACTTGGTTCTCCAGGAAATGTAAAATCTCATATTGCCTCACTTATCCCCAATGGTCCACAAAAAGGCAAGAATATTCAACAACCGTCGCAGGAAGTCACCGAGAGCCATGTTAATCATGGACAGCATGGTTTGAGAGTAGGGGAACTTTGTAAGTTTAACCTTCAGAATATTAAACAGGAACCAAAAGAGGTTCAGTGTGATGGTTCCGCAGAGGCGTATCCTGGGGCTGTAAAGTGTGAAGCAACAGGGGAGGCAGTTACTCCTGGTAACAACACATGTTTGATTAACGCCGGAACTGTGACTGGGGTCCCAGGCACTCAAAGTCCACGATCTGAGACTGGACAGCAACTACTACAGAAACTCTTAAGATCTAAAAACCTTCAGCTTGGTGCTCAAAGGCCATCTGAAGGCATCCATAATGAGATCAACGGTCACATCAACACCAAACTAGCAATGCTAGAGCAAAAACTCCAAGGGACTCCGCAAAATATGGAGGTGTGTGTTTTTATTCAGTGCATTCATTACTTTGCTCTCGTCGTGTGCTGTTTGTGTGGTAATAACCTCTAATTGATTCTCTCCACCTTTACAGGATTTACAGTCTTTAACAAAAAGGGCTCCTGTGCAAAAGCCAAAACGCACAAATAAGGCAGCTGGAGACCGAGGGCCTAACGCACGAAAGAAGAACAAGAAGGAAGAAGTAGGAAAAAGTGCAGAGGCTTTGATCAAGCAACTCAAGCAGGTACAAGGAGTGCAATAAAATAATTTTTTGTTTTTGCTTTTTTTTGCTACTGACAGGTTGAATGTTGCCTCATAATCATTTTAACTAATGAACATGTATCTTCCAGGGTCTCTCTTTGCTGCCCCTGATGGAGCCTTCAATCAGTGCCAGTCTAGATCTGTTCGCCCCATTTGGGAGCAGTCCAGCCAATGGCAAAACCCTGCTCAAAGGATCCTTTGGAAATGCAGGGCTGGACAATATACCAGACTACTATTCTCAGTTACTCACCAAGGTATGAATAAGCTGCCAAGTGCACTATCGGCTTATTTTGCTGGCTGTAAAAACATTTGGCTTTTGCTAGATTTCTATTGATTATATTTTGTGCATTTACAGAGTAACCTCAGCAATCCACCGACACCCCCATCCTCCCTTCCCCCTACTCCCCCACCTTCAGTTCAGCACAAGATGCTGAATGGAGTGACTCCCGGCGAGGAGTTGTCTGAGGGTCAGAAAGACATAGTGCCATCAGAGGAGCCAATGGGTATACAGCAAGGCATTTTGCACACATTTTTTCATGATATTTAATCTGCAGTTGTAGTATTCAGTTTGTAAATAAAAATAATCCCTCTAAATTCTGTTACAGAAGAGGTGAAGAGTGTTGACATTCTAGCCGCTCTCCCCACCCCACCACATAACCAGAATGAGGACATCAGGTACAACAGGATTCTCGGGAGTTTTTTTCGCAACCAGAATACACCAAATTATTGTGGTTGATAGCTTTAACTATAGGAAATGTGTTTTTGACAGAATGGAGAGTGATGACGAAGACGCCCCAGAAAGTATCATCCCAGCATCATCCCCTGAAAGTAATGTAGGCGATGAAACATCACGCTTCCCTCACCTACGGGAGCCCAAAGAGGAGGAGACTGAAAGAGCAATATCTCCGATTATCCCCCTTATACCTCGCTCTGCCATCCCAGGTAGGTCTCATTAACTCACACAATGCATGAGGTCAGTTAATAACAGTAATTTATATTGGTAAAAGGCCTGCCAAAATGCACATGAACAGAACACTCATTTACTAATTTTCTTCTGCAGCGTTCCCAGAAAACAACCCACTGGAGGCAGATGAAAGCAAGGTAGTTTCCACATCCAACCACTGGGACAAGGCCAAGAGCAATGAGGTGTCTGTTACCTTCACTCTATCCTCTGCTGCAGCAAAGGTATGGAGCCATGATACCACTACACCCAGTTTTAACTTTCCTTATCTTCATGCATAATGAACATAAACTTGAACTGTTTTTTTTTCCCCTCAGAAACTTAACCACGTGATGATGGCTATGGCCCAATTGCTTAACATGAGGATGCCAGGATCATATGAGGTGACCTTTCCTCCGCCAAACCCAGACACACCCGGAGTTGAAGGTCCTGGAAAAGGAACCATTCAGTCAGGTATCCAGAGACTGTTGTTCTGTTTTTCATTTCGATTGTCTTGTTGATATATGGGGTTATAATGATGGAGGGTATGAATATGTCACAAGACTTTTCAAGTACTGCTTTTAGATAATGTATGAAATTAAACAAAATGTCAAAGTTTTGGCCTCTCTTAACACAGGGTAGCCTAACTGTCTTAAGAAGTCTTAAAAAGTCTAAACTCCAATAACTTCCATTTAAGGCCTTAAAAAGTCTTAAATTTTAATGAAACATCTTAAATACTACTCTGGCTGGTCTTAAAAATTAATTAATTTTTCTTTCATTTAATAACTGAATTTCATTGTCTTATTTTTAAAGATTTTGATTTTCAACTTGCCGTAACAAAACTAGAATGAGCAGTTGATTAGTTACAGTTTGTTACGGTGCTTAGTTCTGTTTTAGACGGAACCAAAAAGCAAGAGCTGTGCTCCCCGGATAGAATTTGTCTAAGCACCCCCATTTTTGTGCAGTCAAGTGTGGTGTGGTTTGGTGTTCTGGTGTCTTGTGGAGAAACTTTGCGGAGATTGAAAAGCTAATGTTGCTGACATTTATTTCCTCAAACTATAAGTCACAGGAATTAAACTGGGAAAATGAGTAAATGCAAATTAAATAAGCCCGCTGCCACTTCTGCATGAAAAATCTGAACCTTGGAACATTGGGCATCGCTTCTCTGGAGTCGATTACCAAATCAGAAGAAAAAACTGTTTTAAACAACCAGCAACAAACGCCTGCAATCACTGTGTTTTGTTCCATGTCTGGACCTAGAGCAACAACACTAATCAACCTCCAGACAGCGCTTAGAGCTACACCAATGCTAAAAGCTTAGGTGCTTTACACACCGTCGCGAACCATTTGTCATATACCAGCAGTGATGACATTTATAAACTTTGGAACACTGGAATAACTGCTGGAAGGAACGTGTTTTACTTAATAAATTAATTAACTTTGCAGGTAATGTGGGGTTATGAATTTCTTTTATATTTATATATTTTTGTTTATAGTGATCTTAAATAGACGTAAAATGGGTCTTAAATTCCAACCATTATGGTCTTAAAAAGTCTTAAGTTGGACTTATTGAAAGCTGGAGATACGCCGTAACATCAACAGCCTATGCAAGCAAGTTTGAAACAGGTTTTGTCTCTGATGTCGATTGACTACACCACTTAAGTCATAATCACACTCTCAAACATGAATTCAAGCATTTAAGTTCTGATATGCATGAAGTCATACTAATGTTAAGATGATCATGCTCTCCAGGGGCTCTTTGTACGAAGGAAGGTGCTTCAATCAGTCAAGATGAGTGGCTAAGAGAGTTCGATGTGTCCCTACCAGGCTGTACGTTAAAGAAACAAATCGACATTCTTGCACTTATCAAACAGGTCAGTCATAACAGGTGTCTCTTTAATCATATGCCAGATGTGTTCAATTAAGCCATAAATCTCACTTATTTATTCCCCCCCCCAGGAATTCACAGAAAAAGAAGAGAAACCAGTTCAGCACTGTTACACAACCAACGTTAATGACTTGGATGTCCGCCACCTTCCCGATATACCGGTGGAGGAGCCTCCACCCCAATCACCGTCCCCTCCATATCCTTCGCCATCTGCCCCGGTTCCATGTAGTGAAGCTGAACCTTTGAAAAAATCAGCTCTTCCATCTCCCTCTAGTCCAATCAATGTCCATATCAAGCCCGACCCAGAAGAGGATGTTGGTCCTCCTGTTGATGCTGTTCTGCGGACTGATGTCACAGACTCTGAGGTTGCTGCTCCAGATAAAGTTGCGGATCCAGGTTCTGTTTGTGCCCTTGCAGATCCTCCTGCTCCTACCGAACATCATCTGAGTCCTGCTGCCAAGGAAGAGGATAAAGTTGCTGATCTAGCGCAGCCTCCTGAAGATTCTTCCACTGATGTGGAGTCTACCCCTATGACTATCAAGCAACGTAGGCCTCTCTCCCCTGATGAGGAGGTGGTGCATCCTAAAGTTAAAAAATGGAAAGGAATTCGCTGGAAGCGCCTTCAGATCGTCATCTCTATACGTAAAGGTGGTTCCAAAAAGGAGAGTAGCCGTGAGGTGTCTGAGCTGATGGAACGTCTGCGGATCACTCTTCGACCGGAGAAACTCCCTCGGGACAAACGTAAATGCTGCTTCTGCCATGAAGAAGCCGATGGAGCTACAGACGGTCCTGCAAGGCTGCTCAACATTGATGTGGACCTCTGGGTGCACCTTAATTGTGCCCTGTGGTCCACAGAGGTTTACGAGACACAGGGAGGCGCCCTCATCAACGTGGAAGTAGCCCTGCGCCGCGGATTGCGTACTCTTTGTGCTTACTGCCAGAAAACCGGTGCCACCAACAGCTGTAACCGACTGCGCTGCCCTAACGTCTACCACTTCGCCTGTGCCATCCGCGCTCGCTGCATGTTCTTCAAGGACAAGACCATGCTGTGCACGCAGCACAAGCTGAAGGGCCCCAGTGAGGATGAGCTCAGCACGTTTGCTGTTTTAAGGAGGGTCTATATCGAGCGCGATGAGGTGAAGCAGATCGCCAGCATCTTGCAGCGAGGTGACCGTATCCACCTGTTCCGTGTTGGAGGCCTCATCTTTCATGCTGTCGGCCAGTTGCTGCCTTCCCAGATGGCGAACTTCCACTCACCCACCGCCATCTTCCCTGTCGGCTATGAGGCCACACGCATCTACTGGAGTACCCGTCTGCCCAACAAGCGTTGTCGCTACCGCTGCCGCATCAGCGAGGATGAAAGTCGGCCTGTGTTTGAGGTGCGTGTATTGGAGCACGGCATGGAGGATCTACAGTTCCGTGACACGACTCCAGATGGTAAGAACTTATTACATTAGACGCACTCAGTATTACAGTAATATCCCTGTGTTTGGACTGCATGCCTGTATTTAATTCACCAATTTCTCTTTAGGTATCTGGGACCAGGTCGTTCAGCAGGTCGCTAAACTGCGAAATGAATCGTCAATGTTGAAACTGTTCACAGAACATGTGAAGGGAGAGGAGATGTATGGCCTCACAGTTCATGCTGTCATGCGAATCACTGAGTCGGTAAGAGATTACAGCAAGAAAAAGGTTTCCTTGTTTCATCTTTGAATTTACTTCTGTCCATCAGTTATAATTGAAACGCATAAGATCCACTATTCACAAGTAACAGGGATTCACATATACTTCTTCATAGCTTTGTATGAGTGTCAAAAAAGTTCTGATAATTCCAAATGTATTAAATTCAGATTTAATTTGAATAATTTCTTGTACATTTTTTTGAAAACAGTATATTTGCCTAATCTGTAGATTTAAAGGTTTGAAATACTTGCAATAGATGTGAAAAGCTAAATTCATCCTATTGACGATTGAAGCTAAAGTTGAGTTTAGAGCCATGGTCTACAGAACCACACAAGCCTGATGTGTTTTAATGGTTCTACTGATTAACATCATTAATTTGATTTTGTTTTCTTAGTTGCCTGGAGTGGAGAACTGCCAGAACTACCAGTTCAGATACGGCCGTCATCCTCTGATGGAGCTGCCTCTCATGATCAATCCCACGGGCTCTGCTCGTTCAGAGCCCAAGGTTTCCACACAATGCAAAAGGTAAACTAGCAGTATTCAACATTGAGTCACAAGACACTGAGCTTTACCGTAATGCAAGCATGTTTTAGTGGGAACATTAACAACATGAGCAGAGCTTGCATGATGGTTTAAAATTAGATTGAGTAGGTTTGATTTTAAATACTATAAAATATTATTTTTTAAACTATAAAATAAAAGGCATATTATTCTCAGTCCTGTAACTCAAAAATTGTCCATAGTAAATCTAAAGAATTTGCATTTCAGTATTCACTTACTAGCTGACCTGAAGCTTGGCAGTTAATTAAAACCAATGGAAAATCAAACCGCTAAATTACGTCATTTTAATAGAAGCAATTTGTTTGATTTCTCCTTTCACCAGTATGTGTGCTCCCTGGCTGTCCAATTGAACACATCATGTTCAGCCACATGGCTTTGTCAGTTCAAACACTAAGCTGACAAAAGGGTCCCGACCAGAGGAGCTTGTACTGAGAAGGAATGCCATCTACGTTGTTTGACATAGTCTATTGACCCTGTGCAACTCTTGACACTTGAAATTTTCCCCCGATGATCAGACATCTGAAATGATGGCAGAAGTCCTCAGAAACATGCTCTCTGCATATTTTCTACCTCTGTTTGGTCAGAAAAGAAAAGATCACAAAGCCTTGGACTTTTTCAGTAGAAAAATTATCCCAGCTTTAGTAGTTCAGCATATTTACAGGATAAGCGAAGGATAAGTAATTGTTATCAAGGTTTAAGTTTGAAACTGTAATGATTGAATTTAAGTTATAATCACCAAGACCTTCTGCTTACATCTGAAAACATTTCAAATTGGTCCACGTATGATTGTGCAGGAACTTCTTATCCAAATATTTTTTCACAAATCAAATCGAGATTAAAGCAACTTTTATGTTTTGCTCTTTTTATTTTATAAGGACTCCATGCCCTCCACGCATGGACCGAGAACATTTCTTTGAGTTCTGGTACAGGAGTCCACTTGGACATCCATTAAATCTTGCTTTAGATTTTTGATAACGTATAGCCGATATAGTTTACATAAAAGGTTGATTTTAAAATTCTGCACTCACATCTCCTTTATTATTTTCTTTTCGTTCTTAAGGCCGCACACTCTTAACAGCACCAGTGTTTCAAAGGCCTACCAGAGTACCTTCACCGGAGAACTCAACACGCCATACAGCAAGCAGTTTGTCCACTCGAAGTCGTCCCAGTACCGACGCCTAAAGACTGAATGGAAGAACAATGTGTATTTGGCCCGATCACGCATTCAAGGCCTGGGTTTATATGCTGCTAAGGATCTGGAAAAGCACACCATGGTCATTGAGTACATTGGTACTGTCATCCGTAACGAGGTGGCCAATCGGCGTGAGAAGATATACGAGCTGCAGGTACGCCAGTTAAATTCAATCACCTGTATATCAAATACATGATACATAAAGCTGTCGTTGCAGTCTTTTGGATATTACTCATTCTAAAAGAGGAGTAAGAATTTCAATAAAGATGGCCCACTAGTGTTGGGGAAATAATCCAAAAGAATCGAAACTCATTATTTAGAACCACTTATCTGTATAATCGTATCTAATCCATTGTACGTCTGCTTTCTGTGATATTTAGGTCTTTGATATAAAAAGATTATATTTAATATTTTATATAAAGGTTTCTTTTTTATAGACTTTCTCTTATTTTAATGTAGAACCGTGGGATCTACATGTTCCGCATTAACAACGAGCAGGTGATTGACGCCACTCTGACCGGTGGCCCAGCTCGGTAAGTGTGGATTTATAATTCATTCTTATATTTTTTGTTCTAAACTCTCAAATCTATAAAAAAATATATATTATTATTCTTTTTTTTTTTTTTAAATGGATTCCATTTTCCCCCCGTACCAGTTACGTCAACCATTCCTGTGCCCCCAACTGCGTCGCTGAGGTTGTAACGTTTGACAAAGAAGACAAGATCATCATCATTTCCAGCCGCAGAATCCCAAAGGGAGAAGAGGTGCAGTTCCTTACACACAGCCCTAATAATTTTTGTATCTGAGATAAAACTTCACTCTGTAATAGTGATGTTGGTTGATTAGTCTACAAAATCTCATGTGGTGTGTGCATTTGAACAACCAGGACCCAGCAGGCCTTCTAACAGTTTATTCACTTCGATGGTTGGTTCCAGATAGATGATTTGATCTACAATACACAAAGTACAAAGCAACTCTTCGTCTTAAATAATTGGCATATAAATGAAATACACTTACTCATATATGCCTCCATTATTTTGAGTTCCTTATACAAAAAAACCAAATCATTATTTATGCTGAAAATTACCAAACAGACATTTAGAATTACCATAAAACTGTAATACAAGGTAGAAACAAATTAGAACAAAATAGGTGATTAAGATTGGTTTGAACTCAAATACTTGGGTTCTCTTTGTTCTCTGTGATGTTTGGAGGGAAAAGGTAAGTGAGGTCAAAGAGAAAGAATCACATAAACTATGAGTGTGTCTACAAATTGGTGGTTGTGGTTAAAAAAGGGATTCTGCACTTATGTTAACAATAAATGGGTTATTTTTGTTATGCCCTGCAGTTAATTTTTTAAATTTCAGCAACTGTTGAGTGTCCATTTCATAATTTCAGCTGACCTACGACTACCAGTTTGATTTTGAGGACGATCAGCACAAGATACCTTGCCACTGTGGAGCCTGGAATTGTCGGAAGTGGATGAACTAAGCAGAGGAAGGAAAAATGGAGGATTTCCTCTCACTGGTGCCAGAACACTCTCGCATCAGAGCCTTTGAGTCCTACATAGCCAGTGCATAAGCTTTTCTGAAAGAAGTGGAGGAGGCGTTGATACCTGTAGCCAAAGGATTGAAGAGCATTAATGAATACAAACAACCGAACGCCTTCATCAACAGTGGCTTGATGAGAGTAACTTGCATTACTTGCGGACTAGTGAGTCACCTTCTCCTCAGCCAAAACCTTTATCCTCCCTTAGACTGTTCTCAACAAGCTTCAAGTGGCTGGAAAACAATCCACAACGACTACCAAATAACCCCAACCCTCTGATCGCAACACCCGTATAGCAGAGCTCGCCCAGAGCTTTGACAAAAAGCCATTTTGGAATAACTGAGAATGAACTAATGTTGCATTTTTTTGTTTGGACCTATTTCCTGTCCCACCTACCTGACCATACCTCCCCCTCGCCTCTCAGAAAAAAAAGGCACTTTCCTATCAAGTCATCAATGAAGACAACACGGTTATTTGGCTAGCTAGACAATCCTGATGTGGCTCTGTTGAAGAACTGCACACGATCGACGGAAAAATGCAAAAAATGCAAAACAACGTAAATCTAATATCTCTCGCTCCAGAGGCACCAGATGTTGCGACTCAGTGGAGTCCCAGTGTGGGTTAGTTGGACCCAGTCTACCTCATTGATTTAACGGAAAGTGACTGCTTTGTATAAAAACTGTTAACTGCTACTGTGGAAGGGGGGGGGGGGGGTTTATGGGCTTAGCCTTCTCGGACAAGCAGGGAACCTTAAGCAGCAGCGGGTTTGCTCTATCTACTCTATGCTGATGATGATTTACAATAATGAGCCAACCTAATTATTATTCATGTTTATACAGAGGAAATATATGACAGTTTTTGATAAATAAAAATATTGTATTAAAATCACAATCAGAAGCTTAGCGGGTGTCCTGTATGCCACCAAATCATCCTGAGTATTGATGTAGCTTTTTTTCTTTATTTATGTGTCTCTAAAGCCGTTTTATTAGCTGTGTGAAAGCACAAGAACATCCACCCATAGACAGAAACGATGCAAGTGAGTGGCTCTAGGATCTGCAGGACAAAGAGGAAGTTGGTAATAGTGTGCTTGCTGCTTCATGCGTCGAAGTTCCACTAGGTGGATCCATGACTACTGTCCCATTAAATGCTTTCTAATCCTCAACACCTCCATATTTCCAACCTCAGAACCTTATGAATCATGCCTCTTCCTTTCTGCATCATGTTGTGGACTGTTGAAAAACTTTACTGTACTAAGTCTTTCTCTGCCTGAAACCAGCCTGCAGTGTTTCTACTTCCTCCGTCAAGTGCTTCATGAGCTAGTGCTGGTACTGTCCTCCTCCTCTTCAGGCTGAGCTTAGGGCAGGGATAGACTTACTGGGGGAAAAAAGGGCATTTGTTTTTTCTTTAATATGAAAGATGAATGAAAATTTTTTAAAGGGAGCTTTACTTAAAGAAACAACAACAAATAACTCCATCTTCCCAGACTATTTTCTTTTCCTCCCTCTTTCCCTTACCTATGACCTCACATGATCTAAAAATGCAAAAGTTGTACAAAATGTGTATATATAGTATATGCATCGGGGGAAGCTCTTTATCAAGCCCCCTTTTTAATCAATTAAGTCAAAAGTGTAGAGAAATAAAATTGAAGACAAAACTCAACCACTGGATATCATTTTAACAGAGATAGAGCTGTATATAAATATAAATATATGTAAAATGGCAAACTAATATCTTAATGTATATGAACCAGAGTGTTTTGCATTTATCTGTTTTTTCTATTAGTGTTTTTTGCTATAAGCTCTCAGAGGAGTTGAACCAGATAAGCGGAAATCATCTGCCATCAGTGGCAAGGAGCTGAAGCGATCCCGAAAGCAGTTTGGGTTCTTGTGGCGGTCATGAATTAATTAATTAGACACACGTGAAGCAGGAGAATGGTGCATAGCAATTGTATTTATGTAATATTTGTGTTTATTTTTATTTATGCTACTGCTTGTCGATTTACCAAAAGCTGTCCCTTTCTAACGGTCACCATGAGATTCATATACTCTTGAATGGAGAATCTTGAATTAGCTAGGATCTTGTTAGTGTTTTGCTTTTTTAAAATTCCTCCCTCTAGAAGTGAATGTGTTGGTGAACCTCGTGAAATGGTTACTCGGCCTCATGTATGTTATGATGTAATACTCAAAAGTTAACCCCATACTTAACCAGGTGATGAATTGCACTCATACTACAACGGAGAACGTATCTAACGTGATTGATCAAGTATTCCAGGCAGTGATTTTTTTGTTCTTGTTTGTTTGTTTCTATGTGGAGGGAAGATCTTGAGGCGACAGACTCACTGGATTTTTAGCCTGAATAATTTTTTTGAACTTCTCTGAATCTTAATTTAAATTCTCTGCATATCCTCTAATTTAATAAGAAGTTTTCTCAATTTGAAGTTTTTTTTAACCTCACCTACTTTTTCAAAACATGTTGCATCTGTACAGCAGAGATACTTTTGGGGAATATGAATAAATATAATCATTTTTATCGTATGTGGCATGTTTTGTATGGATCTTATTTTGTTTTGAACTGTAAATATTTTTTCAGTATGACAGAGATGGCATCTCTTTATATACAGCTTACCCACTCTTTTCCCCCCTCACTCCATCTACTTTTCTTTGTCTGCTTTTGTTTCTTGTTAAGGAAAATAAAATGCATTTTAAATATGAGCCCAATTATTCATGTCCTTTTCATTGTACAAATTAAAGTTAAGCAGCATTGCCGGAGCTGGAGAACGCCTGACTTTCCTGTTTTTTCGGCTCTGCATCTTCCACTGTGACACCAACCAACTGGATTTCCTCTCTCACCATATTCAGAAACCTCTTAGGTCATCTTGTTTTCTCCTGCCTGTTAGCTCCATCTCCGCCATCCTTCAAACAGTAGATCTACTATCCCTCTTTTCATGTGTCCAAAACATCTCCATCTGGTCTTACTTTGTCTCCAAAACGTCTAACCTGGGCGGTCCCTCTGATGTCCTTGTTTCTAAGACCCTATATCCTTGTCACTCCCAAAGAACATCTGAACATCTTCAACTCTGCCTCCTATCTTATGGTCAGTACCACCAACTCTAAACCATACAGCAAAGCTGATCCCACTGCGATGTTGTAAGCCTTTCCCCTCACTCTCTCTGCTACTCTTCTCCAGTCACCCCACCCTGCCTGTACATCTTCACCTCTTTTCCACACTCCCTGTTTGTTTGGATATTTGACCCCAAGTACTTCATGTACTGCATCTTTTCCAACTCTGCTTACATCCTCACAGTACCACCTGCCTCCTAGGATTAGAAACACACCCACATATTCAATCTCACTATATTCCTTTTCATACATCAACCTCCCTTTTTCCCTGCTCTCACTCCACATCACAATCTCATCCATGAACATCATAGGCAACGGAGAGTCCTGCCCGACTACCATAGCAAACATGAAGGGGCTCAGAGCTGATCCTTGGTACAGTCCCGCTTCCACCTTGAAACCATTTCTCATTCAAGGAGGTTTCGTCTTGCCTTAAGTCAAATAAAAATTAAAAAAAAGGTATAACAAGGGGGACATGTTGGGGGTAGAGTGCACACCTGAGGCTTAGAAGAAAAAAAAACTTGTAGACGTTAAGTTAAGAATTCAGCTAATCGACGACTTCTTATTCTTGATCAAATATCTGGTTTCACCTGTATGCTTTGCTTGCTGTTCAGTAGGACTGTCAATATGTTCTGACGTGATTGTTTAATTTACCTTTATTCAACTTACTGTAATATTGTCCGGTCAGCTAACTTGTCTCCACTTATCAGGTCAGCATTGTTTTTTTCCAAATGTGATGATGCTCCTGCTTCTCCCATTAAATTACAGATGTCTAATTTTGGTATAAACACTTCAAATATGTAAATTTTTCATTAGATTGACATAAGAATATATCTATTAAAAGTGCAATCAGGAAGACAATACCCCGACACAATCGGGCCAAATACCACTTATTTTCACCTTTGCGACAAACTACTCCGTCTCAATTACCGGTTTTTGGTCTGGGGTATCATTGATATCAGCTGTGCTCAGTTACATTGTGTCTGAAAACTAATTTTTAGATCCCCTATGGAATAAAATCTGAAAAACTGAGTCAAATATGATATATACAAGATAAAGCTGCAGACAAACGATTAGGAAGTTTTGTCCGAAAAAAGTTTTTTGTGGGTAGAAAATTTGATAATGACCCTTGAAATAGTTTTTGCCTCCTACGTTAACACGATGGGTCTGTGGTGACGGTGATCACGATTCCATAATATCCCAAACTCTTCAAGGATATAATTATTCTCTTCATTCATCTACTTTCATGCTGGTGGTTCTGCCTAGTCCTTGCAAGTCCATCAACCTCATCATGCATTCACTCTCATCAGCCACCATCACCTTTATGCATAAGTACCTGCTGCATAACTGAAAAATATGACATATCGTTCAGTATTAGCTTACAGGTGTACAAATTGTAATTGGTTCACTGCCATATTGTATGTGTTCATTTTTTTTTTTTTAAACAAATATGAAATCTGAAATGCATACTTTTGAAAAGAACTGGCAATTCTGTTTTGTTATTTAACTCAGCCCCTAAATGTATCCATTTCACCCTAATACCCTTATCATTTCGGTACCACTTAAGAAAATGTCCATAAATATTGGTTGTGTCTTGTTATATTTGCTGCTACTGCATGACATTTTAAAAGGAGGCCACAGTTCAATAAGACAAAAGATTAAGAAAGAGAGGTCTTTATTGTATATTATCTGTGTACACTTTCAACCAGTTCGGAAAGATTTGCACATGATTTAAAATCTTGAAGTAGTACTTATGAACAGGATGTCTGATGGTCATATATCCATGGCGACAAACCAAACAAGGAGGAATGTTTTTGACAATTTTGGTTCAACTGACAGCAGCCCCCTGTTTACCCTTCCAGCATTCCTTCTCTCATCTGCCTGCTGAAGGTCTACCCAGGTTAACAGTAGCAGCAACATTTGTGGGGTACGAAGCCAACGACCTGAACAACGCGGAAGAGCGAAAACAGATAGGAGGGAAGGACAATTTATCTACCTCAGAGGAGAGGACGCAGTGTTTCAGACAGCATGCAGCATGGATTCTGGATCACATTATGACATAATCAACATCAACTTAAGTCCGTGTGGACATAACAGTGCAGAGCCCAACGGTGACACCTGTAAATACTTTCAGAGTTTAGTCAGCAGAGCTGAAGCTGCTGATGACAGGAGAAGGAATTCATGCAGTTTGACTTTACACCAGGTCAGTTTGAAGGTATAACTCAAAATTGGCTCATTCTCACATCGACCTGGATGATCCCTGTGTGTCAAAAGTCAGCAGTTGTCTAAGTCTGAATAAATAGCCATTGGCAGTATTCAAGGTTACTTGAGGCTCCTAAATATTCCAGTGTTAATGAGAGATGTCATCCCAGAGGAGACGCAGAAACAGTTGCATCTTGGAGCTCTGAAAAGAACTCAAACCAGCAAGAACAACAATTATACATGTAAAAAAAAAACACAAGTTCCAGCAAAATTATTTGGGATCAGTAGTACCACAAATTGCCATGACAGAAGCAAGTTTAAAACAAAATTCCAGCAGTTGGGAACAGTCCATTTCCTGGCACAGTTAGAAACCATGCATGCTGATTCAACAACAAACTTCTAAAAGTACCATTCAAGGAATAAAACCAAAAAACTTTTAAATGTCACACTGATGCTCAAAACATAAAAGGAGAAATAAAATGCACATTTTCTATACAAATCACATGTACCCATCATCAGTAGTGTCTAATGCCAAAGCCAAAAGAAAGCACCCACCATGATGTCTACACACAAAACAAAAAAGAAATGTACATATAAAAAGAATCATTGCCATACTCGTGCCATACGTGTTTGCTCAGTGTGCACGATGCTAGCAACTGTAACCAACAGGTTCACGGTTATGTCCATATTTGCACCCATTATCTTATTAAACGAATGTGACACGCCCTTCATCTACTTTCTGACGGCTGGCGAGGATTAGAACTGAGCAAGACTCAGGCTTCTCATCTCACAGTGTTTCATCAACATGAAATATAAACTATCAAATAAATAAAAGTAGAACTATCCCAAACATGATCCCGTCCACATTTCAACCAACAAGGACTGGACCACAGCTACTGTGCGGTTCCTGCACGTCTCACACATCATAAGGAAGCTACAGTTGAGTGCAACTAATTTCTGTCTGTAGGGTTTAAAGTGAGTGATCAGAGATCTTAATCTGGCTGTACATGCTCGATGATCAAAATGTCCCGTTCAAAGGTTCTCTGACATCTTAGTGTCCTAGAAACATGCTAGTAGTTTAGACGCCTTTCATAGACTTATTTCATAGGCTAGAAAGAGGTAAGAAAGGTCAAACAAATAAAAACCTGTCGCTGTACAATAGTAGTAAGAATATTCCTGCCATGAGACTTGGGAACAGAGGTTGTGTGCAATGATATCAACAGTGGTGGTGCTGTAGTGTTGTGGCCTGTGGAGAAATGGGGTGGAAATGAACAGGGAGGAG
Organism: Lophius piscatorius; assembly: GCA_009660295.1. Taxonomy (NCBI): domain Eukaryota; kingdom Metazoa; phylum Chordata; class Actinopteri; order Lophiiformes; family Lophiidae; genus Lophius; species Lophius piscatorius. Next base: position 952 of record VRLP01003516.1, on the reverse strand, counting down.
ACACAAGGAGCAAAGGGAGACTGTCAGTAGTTTTGGCTAAAAAGATGAGGTAGGCCTCGTCACAACTTGGAGTGTGGCTTTTAAACTGGCAGGGTTCTCGGCTGCAGTCTGTCTCTACAGTTCCTTTCCTATGGGAGTGTTGTCTCTGTGTGCGTTTCCTGCGCGCCTTTCTACGCCGCCTGGCCGCTCACATCTTGATGTCCTCTTCCACGCTGAGCTGAGAAAGGGTCTTCTTGATACGCAGGGCCGTCAGCCTTGCTGCTCCGTTGGCGTACCAGCACTCCCTCATGATCTTACCCATGACGCGGAGCGACTGCAAACAGGAGAAAAAACAGGTTACACTCAGTCATAAAAAAACAAAAAAAAAGCTAAGGAGAGCTCTCAGAAAAAAAAGAAAATGTTAGGGAAAAACCTCGTAGCTCTGCCACCAGTTAGGCACATTGGGCCTCAATTTCTGGTCACACACCACCTTCCTCATCTCCTCTATGGATGGGTCAGAGGGCACAAGGTCGTAGTAGGGCAGCTGATACTCTTCATGGATACCTTCAGGATACAAAGGGGAGACCTGATCAGTCTCTGCTTTAATGCTCCCGCTAAACAGAGACAAACGTTCACATCAGTTAGTGTTTGGGATCATACCTCCTGCATTGCAGCGACGCGCAATCTCCCAGTAAACAAGGCCCAGTGCATAAATATCAGCACACTTGAAGGAGTCAAAGTGTTTCATGTTGATGGTCTCATCCAGAACTTCTGGAGCCATATACCTGTGGGGGGAGATCATTGAGATTTCAGTTAATGAATGAAATAAAAACATCTCAAGATATAAGGAAAAAACATTTGGGATATTATATGCAATTGGTCAAAAGGCTTATATTTTACAACGGATATGTCATATTTATCTAAGTGTGTGTATATATATATATATATATATATATATATATATATATATATA
>VRLP01003515.1:0-63070 GCA_009660295.1 Lophius piscatorius | reverse complement strand
ATTATTTTATTTTTTATTGATGCTTTTATCTGCTTTTACTTTGTAGCACTTTGAGATTTGATCCAAATGTAAAGTGCATTATAAATTAAATGTATTATTATTATTATTAATACATTTTATTTATAAAGCACTTTACATTTGGGTGAAGATAAAAGCATCAATAAGAAAATAATACATTTTTTTTAGAAAAAAGGTAACAAGCAGCAATGTTCATTAAAAAAAAGTCAGTTTTAAGTCCTTTTTTAAAAGACTCAGTCGTCTGTGGAGCCCTCAGATGGTCGGGGAGGACATTCCACAGACGAGGGGAAGCAGAACAGAAGACCCATTGTGCCTGTGGGAGAGAGAGAGAGAGAGAGAGAGAGAGAGAGAGAGAAAACTTTATTAATCCCCCAAACTAGAAATTTAGTCTTTGCAGCATCTCCAGCATGCAGGTACTCTAAAGGTGACTAAAAATTAAGACATACTATATAATAGGGGGATACATTGCCGTGGATGCAATGGTGAGTGAGGAGGGAGACCTTAAAATCAATCCTGTTGGAGACAGGTGGCCAGTGAAGTGTTCGTGTTTACATTCTCATCGGGATCCATGCAGACTGTTTTGAACATGGCATCTAATCTTTGAAGACTTTTATCAGGGATCCTGATGAGAAGTGCGTTACAGTAATCCAGTCTGGAGGAGACAAACGCGTGGATCAGCATTTCAGCACCACTTAAGGTTCTGAGATGGTGAAAGGAAATCTTGCAGATGTTGACAGGGGAGATGATGATGATGTGTATGATTACGATGGAGAAGTTGCAGAAGACCATGTGTCAGTTTTAAAAATGAACTAGAACCTTGACTGTTTCATTGGAGGAACAAGGACTGTTTCCCTGTCCGAAGCAGGTCCTTAATACAAAATCAATTGGACCATTGGACCATTGAAAAAAGAACTCTAATAACAGCCTGTCTAGTTGTGAAATGTGACCACATGTCTTTGGTATCTTTGTGAGATGTTACCTGAGACCTTTGATGTCTCTGTTGCATGTGACCTAATGACTTTGATGTCTTTGTTGCATGTGACCGGATGTCTTTGATGTCTTTGTTCCAATTGAATATCTCCTATTTAAATTGCTCTTTATTTATAACGGTTGTTTGACAATGATGCTCTTCTATTTTGCTATCCGCTGTGATGCTGTGACACTGCAATTTCCCAAGTTGCGAGACTAATAAATTAATATCTTATCTTATCTTATCCTGTCTTATATTTAGTAAAAATTACTTTAAAAGTTTATTGAGTAGTAGTCAGTGTGTTGAATGCTACAAACTCAGCCACAAAGTTGCTAGTTTGATTTCCAAGAAAAGACCTATGAATTTACTGCATGGGTTGATAAGATTCCCTTAATTTTACATTTTAAAACAGAACTTGAGGAAAAAAATGAAACTCACAACTTTCTCTGGTGCCTTTACATTGAGGTCTTCATATCATTATTTTTCTGACCTCTGCCCTTACACCACTTTACCTTGGGTGACCCTGTTTGGGGCTAACGCCCTCGACAACACAGCTCTCAGGATGACACACAATTTGGACCATTTCAAAGTCGCCTAGACCCTTACACTTTAACCTTAACCATCACCCAAACTTAACCATAAGGGTCCTGAGACCGAGGTCTCTGGGGATGTAGTCATGTGCTATTGAATCAATGCCATCCACTGACAGGTTTCATGGTAACAAGATAAAAATGTTATTCTGAACGTTTAACCTCTGACCCTGTCAGGTGTTGTGTCCCTGTAGATTTGTGATCATTGACAATAAGGGCACCTCCAGATCTACACTTCATGTTTGGTGTTCCTGGTCTGCTGTGGCTAGACCTACTAGGGTGGTCTAAGAAGGGACAACCAATGATCGGGTTATGGGCATCTAATGCTCACTGATGCATGTTGGATAAAAGATAGCAATAAACAGCACTATCATTTTATTAATTTGTAGAATATTTGCTTTATCTTTTTTTTCTGCCTCACTTTCTTCCCTAATGTTTTTTTACGTTCAAACTTTACCATAACACGAAATTTGACATTACAGTAATAATACAAAATGCAAAATGTTCATGACAGACGAAAAATAATTTGTCGGTTTGTGATTGTAAAATTAATAGTAATAGTAGCACTAGTAGTAAGTAGTGGTATTCAAGTAATACCAATATAATCTAATTTTGGAGTTTGAGATTTGATCCAAAAGTAAAGTGCGTTATAAATTAAATGTATTTTTATTATTATTAGAGTGCTCTTTCGCCCCTGATTGATGGGACGTTATCTTAAAAGCCTTTAGTCCTCCTCCACAGCAGTAGGGGGCGACATTTCCCCAAAGTGCAGTTTGCCTAAACAAATGCGATTCATTAAACCTACTATATCGCCACCAAACTCCGCCCTAAACTGCCTGTGATTGGCTCACCATATTATTCTACCCTACATCCAACCAACCACGGCTAAACATATCTAATAAAGCCAGCCAATTAGAGATGGTGGAGGGCGGGTCTTACCGTCATCGTAGTAGGGTATAATATTGGGCAATTCAAGGCTCAGCTGATTGTCGACGGAGCCGTTCGTCTCACCGGCGTTTTGTTTAGCAGCAGAAGGTCGTTTGCTACGTTGCGGCATTTGCAAACCAAAACTTTGCTAAATAATTACATTACTTTGCGTATTTGCGGTTCAGCCTGTGATTAATGTGAGTATTGTCGGAAATAGAGAGGGACGCGGCTATAAGTGTCGTGTGTTTGGCGTGCTTATGAAACCTTGCTAGCTCCGTTAGCACAGTAGTTTCGCTATCTGTGATCAGAACACATAGTTCTGCAGGAGACGTTGTTGACCTGAAAACAGATTACTAACCAGCGAATACTAGTTATCACACCAAGCGAGGACTAGCCAACGCTGCGTTTCAATTGATACACTTGAATCAGACCAGAGGTGTTTGGACCCAAGCATTGAACTCTTCTGTCATTCTCAGACCAGAACCCACACTCTTCTCCTCGAACCTTTTGCTGAACCTGGTTTTAATGGCAGCGGCGGTCAGTGTCCGGCGGTTACCCATGGGTGTGCGGACATTGAGCGACTTCCTACACATCGCCGCGGTGGGATCCCCTCGATCGTGTCATGCGTCGCTGTTAAGAGGATGTCTGCGGCAGAACATCAGGTGAGCTGGTCACGGAATCTACTTTAATCAGGGTTGTGATATTTTTGTTTCTCCTACCTCAAAGCTGTGACTGATATCTTAAAGGTTAAGGGTTTGTGTGATGGCTCTCTGATTTAAAAATAAATAAATCATTGCTGACATTTAAGCCTTATGCACTGGATTAATATACACTTAATGTCTTTTTTTATTTTAAACCTCTGTTGATTTATCGTTTTTTTTTCACGTGAGAAAAAGCCATATTTTTCTTTATGCATTTAAAAGGGATTATTTTGAGCCAAAGAGAACGAAGGCCGCTTAAAGTAAGCGTCGAAGATAACGTAGGAGCACAACTGGAGCACAGAACTTTCTACACCAGACACCAGAGTGACTTTCAAAGAAAAACTATTTATGGTCTATACCCGTGAGCTTTAATTCAAATCATTCACAAAAAATAACCTTTAATTCAATTATTAAAAAAACAGAAAACCGGCTATTTTTAATAAAGAACAAAAAAATTATCACGAACATGAGTAACACAATTATTTGCACTTAATATTGTACTCCGCCCCAATAACCGCCCTCATTAATGTGTGATGAGATTTTAAGAACACGTGGAGAAGATCGGAGACCGTTCCTCCATACAGATACTATCCAACTCATTCAGGTTCTGAGATCTTCTGGACTTTCCTCTGCAGCACATCCCATAGATGTTCTGTTGAGTTTAGGTCTGATTCCTCGATTCATAATGCGTGGTTGGGTTTGTGGACATGTCCACTTCCAAGCCGATTCTTTACTCCAGTCTCTTTAAACTTAGTTTCCACAGTTAGAGAAATAATTGACGTTTTGAGCTGTTGAGAAATGTTCTTGTCTCCCATTACAAGGTTTCTGCAGCTCTAGAGCTTTTCTCTCAAGTCTTTCCTATTGTGAAGAGAAGAGAAGGAGGCCTTTGTCTCCTCAAATGTATTCCTCAGTAAAGCAGGAAGACATTGTTCTCTGCTTTAGAGCTGCTACTGAAACAGGTGGACCTAAAGATACAAGATAGGACTTTTAATATAACAGTTACCTTTTAGAGTTCAATCATTGTGGCACACATGTTTTAGAGAAAAAATGTTTGTTTAATTAACATTGTGTCATCATATTGGCATTATAAATCCAGAATCCGACTTTTTTCTCCGTTCAAAAGGTTTTTAGTTATCCTGCTTCCAAACACGGACAAACAAAGGTGTCTTAACTATATTAACCTCTAACTTGTATTGACCAAGGTAAATGGTGTCTCCTTATCAGAACTGATCACAGCAGCTGTTGTTATAACCTTCTGGGGTCATCCTGTGGGGGTGGGGATCCTGCTCTTTGAGCCGGAGGAGCCCAAGGAGTCATAGTAACGGCCTTTTCCAGCCTGATGCACCTTTGTTCCGCTCCTCCAGTCCGTATTAAAGCAGTAGAGGCTTAATGAGGAGTCTGAGATGTTTCACCTGTTTCAGATGATGTTTCATTAAGAAGTAATGTCTGAAGACGTTTTTGTTTTGTTTTTCGAGAAAAATCTCACCCAGTGAATAAAATAAATATAAACAAGATGGATCTCCTCCAAGCGATTCAATCTGAAACAAGTATGGACTAAATCGGACCAACGTTTGAGAAATTATAGCCTTAAACTTTAGAACCAGCGGTTTGGAAATTTACAGCTGACCGTCGCAAAATCAATCCAGTTCTTCCTCACACTAAGGTGTTTATTTTGAATGATCAGTTAATGATTTATTGCATCGACGTGAAGGATCTCCAGCGGCGGCAGGAATGATTCCACATTGTCCCTGACTTCTCAGGGATATATCACACAAGAGTGGGGGTTGTTGGTTGTTTGTTCTGTGTAAATACAAAAGGAGTCTTGGAGGAGGGGGGGCTTCATTGCATCTCTGTTTAAAGGGATAATCACTCAACCAGCCCACAGATTTCCTGTGGCATGTGACCTGGTTCCCAGGCGGATATGTCACTCATGACTCAGTTGCCATGACACTGACAGAGATCTGAATAGAATCCCCAGTAGCCCCCACAAAGCGGTCACTACCCTTCCTGGGGTTTTGTTTAAGAGTAAAGGTAATCAAAAACAAACAAGATTACCATAATTCAAACTTTTACAGCATCATTAGAACAGCAGGAGGTAAAGACAGTCCATGTAAAGTACTTCACCCCCCTGATGACGTCTCTGGTAGACTTTCCCGCCTCCAACATATCAACAACACAATCTAGGCCCTGTTGCCCCAGACGTAACACTTGCCTCTCCGCTATCTTGGGACGCTTTCGTTTGACGAAGGCGTGGTTGTTTAGCGTTAGTTGGTTAAAGGCATCATTCCTGAATTTACAACCAAGATGACTCTCAGAAACCATCCGCACAAACCTTGTAATTTGAGAATGCTCACAAAACCTCTCCCACAAGGAGACGTAGAGCAGGTTAAAAACGCGTTTTCTCCAAATTCTGCCCCAAAATTTGTTTTTCTAGGTCACTAGATGCTCTAAGCTGACGGTTCAGGGTCTTTCTGAAATGAAAAGACGGATGTGGTACTCTTCAGGGTCAAATAAAAAAATATATTTGCTGCCATTCACTTAGAAGAACTCATTCATGAATCATGATATCATTCATCAGCCATAACATTACAACCACTGACGGGGCAAAGCATTTAAAAGCAAAATCAGAAAATCCCATACCGAGTCGCCTGTTTAAAAGCAAAGAATGATCAACTGCATCAAACGCCTTTGAAGGATCGCTAAAAAGAGCTGCACAATGTTTCGTCCCATCTAGAGCAGAAATAACGTCCTTTAAAGCCGGAGCGGCGGCAGTGACGCGTCCGTGCTTTTCTCTGAAACCCGACTGATTAATGCTTGAAATAGAACGAGACGAACGATCTAAGCCGATTACTTACGAGAGATTCGAGAATCTTTGCACGATAGTTTGGAAATAAGCCTGAAATTTGTTTTCTGCATATTTTAATTTGTGCAAAAAATAATCTGAACTATCTCCAGTTGGCGATTGTGTATTTTTTTTTTTTTCTGATCGCATGTTTTTTCCTTTAGTCTACATTCCACAGGTTACTTGGAAGAAACACCGAAGCAACAAGCCTGACTTATGTTTGCTTATTTGCACAATGGCCTTTTTCAGAAAATACCAGCAGCCTCCCATCCCCCCTATCCCAACCCCCACTCGGCCCAGAGGCCATCCATTACCTGCTGGACCACTGCTCTTTGTCCACTCAGGAACCGTCGTGGCTAGAAACAGGAATGTTGTGGACTCTGCCTTTGCAAACGTTGACTCATTCCAGAATGTGGCTCACGTGACGTTCTCTTGCCTTTTAGGCATTTGTCATCATGTGGCATTGTGATGATGAGAACCCCCAAAATAATCTTCCTCCAAGACCAGGACACAAAGATGATCCTTCCCCCGAGCAGAACCTTCATCAGCCTCAGCAACAAAAGGAAGGAGTACTCGGAGCGTCGGATTATTGGGTAATTTTCCAGTATTCCAGTTTGTCGTGTCTCTGATGTCCACTTTAAAGGAAACTAAACCCGACGTTGTTGCTGTCCCAGATTTTCTATGCAGGAAATGTATGACGTGGTGTCCAATGTGGACGACTACAAGGAGTTTGTGCCGTGGTGTAAAAAGTCCCAGTACATCATGAAGCGATCGGGTCACGCCAAAGCTGAACTCGTAGTGGGCTTCCCTCCGGTGGTGGAGAGATACACGTCCATGATCACCTGTATCCGTCCTCATCTAGTTAAAGTAAGAGCGTCTGTCGCTGCTGTTGATGCTAACGGCGGGGGATGTCAACTGCGTTTTATAATGCTGTAATTGGAATAAACACACTTAAGTTTACGTTAATTTGATTCCCGTTGATCTGCCCAAATATCCCTGTTTTCTTTAATCAGCGTTTGTCTTTTGTCTGGATTCAGGCTGTGTGTACAGACGGTAAACTGTTCAATCACCTGGAGTCGATCTGGCGCTTTAGTCCTGGTATCCCGGGTTACCCTCGTACGTGCACCGTAGACTTTTCTGTAAGTACGCCGCACCCTCTGATGTTCTTCTATAATCCCTAAATGAAATCTGTACGTCCGTCTGATGATTGGACCGCTTCTGACGTATCTGCAGTTCTGTTCGGCCGTGCGAAGCCGCTACTGAGAGTCTTGAGTTTAAATGGCGACAGGAGGCGTCATGTGGCCAAAAAAGAACTAGTAGTCATAAAGTAGAAAGTTGAGTTTGTGGCTGGTGGCGACTGAATAGCAAGGAAGAAACAAAGGTTGACGGCTGTCAAGTTTACACTCCATACAGTCAAACAAAGCTTTCCAGGACTTTCCAGGGACATGCCCTTATTGTCAGGGACAACAGTCACTAAAGATTGATGTGGATTCTCCCACTAAAGAGTGTATTTAAAAAAAAAAAAAAAAGAAAAGTCTTTAACTTTTCTCTGACCGACATTAAACACTTTCTTTTTCTTATATTTACCAGATAGCCTTCGAGTTCCGCTCTTTGCTGCACTCCCAGTTATCCACCATTTTCTTCGACGAGGTGGTGGTGCAGAACGTGGTGGCGTTTGAGAAACGGGCCTGTAAGCTGTACGGCCCACAGACTTATATCCCGCAGGAGTTGATGTTCCACGAGGTCCACAGGACATGATCTCAGCCGCTGCTTGTCCCCGTCTGGCCTTACACCACACCAACCTTTATCTGAATTCCTCCACTCATACCGACCGACCGACCTGCATGCTGCTGCGTAGTCGTCCATCACTTCAAGTCTCCTGAGGATGTTGGGAACATTCAACGAATCCTCGCTCACCTCCTCCTCATCCTCCTTTTGATGATGTGGCTGTCCACTCTTGTCTACCTCCAGATCAGAAGGAAGCTGCCATCGTTCTCGCTCAGTGGTAGAATCAGAAGCTGTATTTATTCAAACAGTAAATCATTGCAACATCATGTCATCAATCGTTGAGTCGATTATTTAGAAACGGACAGTGACGCTTTTTTATTTGTTGGATTAAAGGCACAAACTTTTTGCTGACTGGGGAACAAATCTTAAAGTTCACTGTGACCTGAATGTTACTCGCCATACTGACACTTTATTGACGCTATCAGCTGGTTTTACCACGTTAGTCAGGCTTAATCTTCTTATTTTACATTTATTCCAAATGTAAAGTAGTTTTTTTTTTTTGATGATGTATTAAAATTTTTAGAGAAATACATTTTATTTTTTTTTCTTATCTTTAAACTGTGGATGCATGATAAGCACACTTTTACCGTTTTAACGAGGTTTCAAATGAAACGTGCCCGGTGTGAGATATCGAGACGAAGGAAAGTCGTCTCTTCAATTAGGTTAGAAAAGGGTCTCTTTTCTTTTTTCTCATTAGCTGCGCCCTCAACCCGCTTTGAGGATTTAGGAATTTGTCTTTACTCCGACTTTTGTGCTGTGAATTTTTCTTTTTTTTTTGATGTTGAAATCTGGCCTGTCAATTGTACTGACTGTACAGCCCAGCAGTAGAAACGGAGCAGAGGTCAGGGAATATAACTACTGCAAATATCAGCGACCGTATATGAGCGTAAGCATGTATTCTATGCTTATAGATATAGTTTTGTTTAAAGTTTAAATGCTCCATTTAAAGAATAGAAGAGATAAAAACATTTCTTTTCTTGTTTTCAGCGTCGGTGTCTCATGTTTTGGGCATTTCTGTTAATCTCCGGGTCGTGCGATCATGTGACTTAAAACAAAACCGTAACAGGGTGGAAGAAAAACCAAACATAAGCGTTATAATGACTCTTAACACAAACGCCACCCAAAGCTGCACCCAGCGACGCGTTTCTGGAGATAATGAGGGAAACAAAAGGTCGTTAACTGTTATTATGGGTATTTAGTAAGTTTATTTCTTTTCATTAAGTTGATGAGGTTCGATTCTAAGTCACATGACCGCACAAGCCCCCAAAATATGAAACGCCACAGATGAAAACAAATGTATCCTGTTTTTATTTGTCTATTTTATCCGTTCTATTCTTTAAAGGACGCGTTCAGGTTTCCGTGGACGTAACTCGTGAACACGTCTGCTGTGTTGTGTTTTCTTGCAGCGCGTCCTCCAGATGCTGCACATGTTGTCATGTTGATGTTGTTGTTTTAGTTTGTTCCTGTGGGCCAAGGTGAGATTGCATCTCATAGTAAACAATCCCGTGTTTACTTTGAATAATAGGAAACGTTTTGCTAATCATCCACTCTTTCAGTAATCTACTGAATTACTCCAGCGGTGGAACTATTTCACTTTTTTATGGCGTTGATCCGCCTCCTGAAGGTCACCAGGAGGACGTTACTCCTCGTGTTCAGACTAGGTAGAATCACACTGCTGGGCTGCAGAATGAAACAGGCAGTCATTTATGCCCCCCGTCTGTGGGTTTCGTGCTTTTTGCTGTTTTTGTTTTGACGTTTTAGACTTTTATTAGATTAGATTATGATGCATGGATGTAATTGGCCAAAAGTCAAATATAATCATTTTCCAGCATAATTGTGTTTGTTAGTGCGTGACCACATGTAGCCTAGATCTAGTTAGGATTTATCCCATGATAAATGGGTCAATAAATCAATATCCCACTTTAGAGCTAATAGTTGAAGAGGTCAAAGGTCAATAGACTAAGTCATTAGTGTTTAACTTCTCATTGAAGGCAGTTTTGTCCAAATGTTTTACTTCTCAATTCCATTAAAACAAGTTTTATTCTAGCTGGATTCTTTGTTTCAGAGTTGATGTGATGTGGAATGGAGGGATAATTCTTATCAATGCATGCAGAACGTTTCTTGAATCCAGTCTGTGAATAATTCTAGCTCACTCAGAGACATTTGACCTTATTAAGTATAGATTTGAAAAAAAAAACAAACACACTATATTAGCCCTTTTTGTGTGTGTGTGTGTGTGTGTAAAATATACCCTTGTATTCTGATTGAATTTTAAACCAGGTTTTATTACAGGTGCCAAAACTCAAAGGAAGAAAACCTTGAAAATGATTTGAAGACTGTCAAATTCAACAAAAGTCAGTACCGTATTCTCGCCACAGCGCTCCACCCTTACGCTTTATTCAACATTGTCAGATTGGAAGGTGTAACTGAGAGATTGATGAGTTACCAAAGGATACATTTCTATTTTTTTGCAGTCAAATACATTTTCAATGCAAACGAAGACTTTGTAAATAATGTGTGTGCTTCACAGCATTATTTAAATAAACACAAATCAGGTGCAATTCTTTTGACTCCGTGTTTTTCTTTTGCCGTCTGCAAACATTTTTCCACCAATCATCCATAACATTATAACCATCGGGGTTCTGTTGTTGAGGTCTTTGCGATGCAGTGTGTTTTCTGGTGCATTTAGTTTTAGTTCAGTTGGTACTTGGGGGCCCAAAGTGTGACAAGAAAATATCCCCCATACATTTACACCGCCGCCGCCGCCAGCCTGAATCGTTGATACCAGGCGGGAACGATCCATACTTTTCACGTTTACGGCAAATTCTGACCCTACGGCCCAAATGTCACTGCAGAAATCAACACTCTTCAGACCAGGCAACGTTTTCCCAATATTCTATTGTCTGATTTTGGTGAACCAGTGTGAACTCCAGCCTCCGTTTCCTGTTCTTTTGCTGACAGGAGGATGTGACACCCTGTGTGGTCTTCTGGCGCCGTAGCCCATCTGCTTCCAGGTTCCACATGTTGTGCGTTCAGAGATGCTCTTCTGCATACCTCGGCTGTAACCAGTGGTTATTTTAGTTACCGCTGTCTACCAGCTCAGACCAGTCTGGCCGTTCTCCTCTGACCTCTGACATCATCGAGGCATTTTGGCCCAGAAAACCCTCGCTCACTGCATGTTTTTTGTTTTTTGGACCATTCGCTGTAAACCCTTGAGATGGTTGTGCGTGACCATCCAGGTAGATCAGCAGTTTCTGAAATAATCATATTCATAACAACCCTGCCGCGCTCAAAGACCCTTAAATCACCTTTCGTCTCCATTCTCATGCTCCCTCTGATCTTCAGTGGGTCGACTCCACCGCGTCTACATGCATTGGGTTGCTGCCGTGTGATTGGCTGATTAGATATTTAAATTAAGGAGCGGTTGAACAGTTACCGGTGAGTGGATATTATATCAGGAACAGCATTTACTTTTTTCGTCAATCAATGCTGCAGTGGTTCATCGGTGGGATAAGTCGCTCATTTCCTTAATTTTGCCACATCTCCCCGCTTCTATACCAACTTCAGAATAAAATGTTGCTTAATGTACATCACCGTCTGAAATCCACCGCTGTTAGAAGAGGTTGTTCTGATCTGTCTGAGGTTATAATGTTATGGCTAATTGTTCTTTTGGTTTGCCCCATCTTTCCTGATTCTTACGCAAGCATTGTGGGTAAATTGTTCACTGGCTACGTGAACACCACACCCACTCACAGGTGCCAGTGTCACTGACCTGTCAGTAGTTATAATGTTATGGCTGACGGGTTTATCTGTAGCTTAGGGATTGCTCCTAAGGATCGCTTCACTACAAATGAACACAGGCAGACGGAAGAGGGAGTGTGGGTGCAGTGACAGGGTTCACGCAGCTGACCCCCCAGAAACCAGAGCGCGCTGAAGGTATGTGTGCCAGTTATTAATAACGAGTCACGGGAGAGGAGGATGACCGCTATCGGCTTTCTTCATCATGTCACCAAACCCAAGATCTCATCACAGAGAGATCAAGAGTAATGTGACATATCCAAGGTTCTGCAGGTCCAAGTGTTGACACGGAGGGATTCCTACCCATGCAGAAGAATGGTGAGGACCTCTGGAAGAAGGTCCTCGCTGCTCCGTCACGTCGAAAGAAGTCCCTTCAGGGGATTCGGACTTCCGATTATCCCGAGGGAACCTCTCGTTGGAGGTTTTCTGAGTACCTACAACTGGGAGACCTTGATGTAGAACCAGAATTTACTGGAGGGATTAGATATCTCATCTGAGGTGGGAAAGCGTTGGGATCACGGCACTAGTGAGCTTCAGCCACCATGTCGGACCACCTTCTGGCGTGGAAAGCCCACCCATGAAATAAAAAAAAAAATCCAAAGGGCCCGTTGAAAGAGAAAAGCCCTAAGTGGCCAGTTTGAAGCGGCCATCACTGACAAACGGGGCAACAAATAGAGATGGGGTCAGCGATGAAGGTAAGTAAGTCATAGCAATCAATCATAATGGCATGTTCCATTTTCAGACAGGTCCAGCTAGGAGGTCCCAGGGTAGACCCAGAGATCCATGGAGGGAAAACATATTTGGCCTGGGAACACCTCGGATCCCCCAGAACGAGCTGGAGAAAGTTGCTGGGGAGAGGAATACCCCACTTAGCTGCCACGGCTTGATGAACTCTTCTTCAGGCCAAGGCTACATCCCTTTTTAAAAAAAAATGAAAATGGTAACCTTCACCGACCAGCCATAACATTATAACCCCTTGTACGTGAAGAAAGACGAACATGGATTATCTCGTGAAAGTGGGAGCGGTCCGTGGGTGGGATACAGTCTCTAACTGTTGTTAGAGACTTTTCTATCAGAACGCTGGTTCTGACAGAAAAGTCAGAACCAGTCCTAACATCAGACCTAACATTTGTTGACGGATCTTGCGGGAGTCTGATTCTGTGTCTCAATAAGAGTGGCTTGTGGTTCCGGAGGAAGATTTATCATATTTAGGGATTGAGCTCACACCCCAGACAGGAAGTTGTTGTTTCAGAGATTAGAGATGCGCCGAAGTCCAAAACAATTGATACAAACATCGAGAAGTGATTGGATTTAGATTTCAGGAAGGGGCATGACAAAACAAATCTAAAGCGCCACCTGCAATAATTTACAAAAAGTAGCCCCCACACGGTGTTTCACCTACGTACACACGTGAATCTACAAAAAAACCTCTTGGAGATAAAGGCTGAACTAAACAGGTCATCCGCCATCTTGAATTCTGCATTATTTTATGCATTTAATCCTTGTTGTATTTGAACAAACTCGTCCTGGAGATTTGATGCGAGAAACAAGAAATTTACCTGCTTCTTTCCACAGACAATGTTCCACACCATTAACCAAACAACACCAACAAAGTGTTAATAAAAACCTTTATTTTTCATTTTTTGTTAAGTTTTCCATTCGTCACTCTTCAAGCTTTTGTCTTGCCCTTTTGACCCGTCAAGCCCCGCCCCCACGAGCCTTCCTCTGATAAATCCATTTGCGACTTACTCTCCCGGTTATAATGTACAACCTTCCTGTTCCTCTACGATCAAAGTAACCCCCACAGAAAGTGCGACGGCAAACACGCCTGGTGAAGCCAAAAATGAGACGGCGGCAGAGCGGAGAAATAGAATGGTGGGCCGCCAGACGCGGCGGGAGGAGTTTGAAGATCCAAGAGCTTTAACTTCACAAACATGGAGTGCTGACAAACCCAGAACCTAAGAGCAAGCTTGAAACACCTGAGAAATGGCCCCGGCTAAGTCTAAAGCTAAGCTAGGCGAGGAATCGTGTATATACAAGATAGCTGCAGTTTTTAGTTTTGTTCGTAGTCTGAATTCCACAGTGACCAGTGGGACTGGACACGACTGGACCGTTGGCAAACTGGTAATCATCGTGGTCGTTACAAGACAGCCCATACATTCAAGCTATACATATATATATACCTATGTACACAGAGTATAAATAAAACCACAAATGAAAACCTGAAGATTATAGATTTATACATTTTCAACACCAAAAAAAAAAAAAAAAAAAAAACCCACTGTATGACACAATCAGCCTGGGGGGGGGGGGGGGGGGGGGGGGGGGGGGGGGGGGGGGGGGGGGGGTTCTACTGCTACTTATTAGGACATCCAATCAAGCAAGTGCTCATTTTGGAGTAGTTGATGTTTAAAGCGCTCTTCTGTGGGGACAAAATAACAAACGTACACTCAAATACGACAGGTCTTCAAATACTAACCAGTCCCCAGGTTCCCACTTTTATTCAAGCTTGCTCTTAAGGATTCAGTACAGGCCGCCGGTACGACACCCTTCGCTCCAATCTGCATCATTTATACTACGACTCTTCGTCGCCACCCAGAAAACCCTTCAAAATTAAGAAAGCAGAGGAGAAAATGAGCAGCGGAAAAATCATTTCTGTACAGACGAGGCAGTTGGTTTGATCATAGAGGGGATCCAGGTCATCATTAAGAGGGAAAATAAACCACGGGGTGGAAAAAAGGGGGAGACCAAAGATTTAAAGGGGCAGCGTCTTTTAACTGATGGTCATGTTTTTGAACGTTTATCTTGAACTCTTGAACAGCGTGTTGATTCTAATTCTGAGGACCTTTCTTGTATTTTTCTTAAACTGGAGTGTTCATACATGGGAGTGAAAGCATGGATAGAACCAGCGGGATAACGTGTGGAAATGGTGCATAGAAGGAACTAATTTGAGTGTAAATTGGGCTTAAGACGTTTTTTTTTTTTTTTTTTGCGATGTCCTCAGACACAAATCATCGCATTAGCCAAAAGCAGCAACGGTTGAGTCGGGTATTCAACTTCAGATCTTTAAATAAGCACAGAGGAAATTAATTTAACAATGAATTCCCTTTGAATGTCACTCCTTATTCAGAATAACTGAGCAGGCTCCTGCAGCGGCTGCCTGGGAGTCTCAGTGAAGGTACAGACTTCTAGTAGAACATAGTCTGAGTAACGCGCGCGTCTGAACTCGCCATACGTGGAGGTATGATGGGAAGATATGCAACTGGTCAACTGAACACGCTTTAACACTAGCGGTGCGACTATTTTAAAAAAGGCCCTTCTTTTGAGTAGTGACATTAAAAGCGTACTGTTTCTTTGAATCCCGCGGGCTGGAAATGACATGGGGGGGGGGTCAAGCTTATGTCTGCAGATTGATTTTTCCACCTCCTCCCACTATTCACACTAACCCCCAGCTCCCTTTATGTGGTCCTTCAGCCTGACTTGGCTCCGACCAATGTCATCAGTCCATCTGTGCTCATGGACTTGGGGCGCTCCAGCGGGAAGCCCAGAGCTCTACTCCACACCAGCTGAGCCAACACGCCGAGGGCTCGGGACACACCGAACAGCACAGTGTAGTAATTCATCTCAGTCATTCCGTAGTACTGCAGAGGGGGGGGAAGAGACACGTCAGGAAACGCATTCTCAGGCCATAATACCAGAGAAGAGCTTTTAGCCCCATTTACACAGTCTGCTCATCACAGCACGCCTTTTCCCATCCTGCCGTTCTGTGATCATACAATGGAAGCGTAATGAAGGGCCTGAACTGGACTGAGACAGCAGTGCAGATAGTAACAGAGGTGAATCCGACATCTGTATAAATGAAAGGCGGATAGTAAGGAGATTAATCAATCATAAAAAGATTGCCATCTCATTTTTGAAGTACGGCTGTTCCTGCAGCGTTCAGTCATAACAAGCTGTAGCAAAACACATCTTAGCTGGAGCTTATGTTAATACTAGCTAGGCCTGGTCCTTGAAGGGGGTGGCCATATGGGTATGTGTATCTATGACGTGGTTAGTAAAGGGGGTTGTCACCTGGAGTCAATCATCAGTCAGGTTGTGTAAATATCCTAATAAAGTGCCGCTTCACAGCTGATATTATCTTAACTTGCTTCAGCAAGCAAAGCCTAAGCTAAGACACAACTTGGCTTTAGCTTTCCTAAGCCAAGAGCTGACTTATCTTAGGCCATCAAAGTTAGCACTTAGTTAGAGCTTACAACTCGTAGCACAGGCAGAGACAGCTGTGGTAGATTCTTACCCTGAATTCCTTCTTCAGGTCACTTAACTTATAATTTTGTTCTTTCTAACACGTCATTTCTCTATTGCTTCACAATGGCTACTCATCTCTCTCCACATGAACAACATGGACTGCGGGAGTTAACCCACTAGTGCCTGCACCCATCTATCTGTGTTACACACCCATCTATCTGTGTTACACACCCATCTATCTGTGTTCCACCCACACATCTATCTGTGTTACACCCACATCTATCTGTGTTACACCCACATCTATCTGTGTTACACCCACACATCTATCTGTGTTACACCCACATCTATCTGTGTTACACCCACATCTATCTGTGTTACACCCACATCTATCTGTGTTACACCCATCTATCTGTGTTACACCCACATCTATCTGTGTTACACCCATCTATCTATCTGTGTTACACCCATCTATCTATCTGTGTTACACACACATCTATCTGTGTTACACACACATCTATCTGTGTTACACACACATCTATCTGTGTTACACACACATCTATCTGTGTTACACCCACATCTATCTGTGTTACACACACATCTATCTGTGTTACACACACATCTATCTGTGTTACACCCATCTATCTGTGTTACACACACATCTATCTGTGTTACACCCATCTATCTGTGTTACACCCACATCTATCTGTGTTACACCCACATCTATCTGTGTTACACCCACATCTATCTGTGTTACACCCACCTATCTGTGTTACACCCACCTATCTGTGTTACACCCACATCTATCTGTGTAACACCCACATCTATCTGTGTTACACACACATCTATCTGTGTTACACACACATCTATCTGTGTTACACGCATGGAGTTTTTTAACATCCCATGTTCATAAAGTGCATAAAGATGTGTTAAGATGGTACGATTGTGGAAAGAATCATGAGCTCAATTCTAAGCAAGCGAAGAGTAAAATTAACAGGAGATGTTTTATGGTTGTGACCCTAACCCTGTATGAGGTTCAGCGGCTACTTCGCCTAAACGCCATGTACAATTGAAAGTAAGCGATATTAGAAACGCCTGCTCTCCTGTTTTTTGTTCACAGAAGGGTCTTGGTTGCGGTGCTGTTGCGTGATCTCCGTGTAAACAGGGCTATTGAAATCTGCCACATGCATCTTACCTGCAGCAGCACTCCACTGTGGGCGTCGACATTGGGCCATGGGTTCTTGGCCTTACCCTGCTCCAGCAACACATTGGGCACAATCTTATAAAGCTGGGCGACCAGCTTGAACATGGGGTCGCTGGGCAGGTGCTTCAGGGCAAACTCTTGCTGGCACGTGTAACGGGGGTCGGTCTTCCTCAGGACAGCATGGCCGTAGCCCGGCACAACCTAGGAGCACAAGAAACGTTTTTATTATGAACTGTGCAGGGAGTTAATTAGTCCTGCAGCGACTTGTAATCTTACACTTACTCAATCATGACAGACACAAGTTGTAACTAGTGCAAACAGAAATAAGACGGACTCATCGTGACTCGGGTTCAATCACCACTCTTAAAGGAGGAGCAAGGTCGTCATTAGAAAAAAAAAAAAAGGGTATTAAAAATTAAGTTACCACATGAAAAGTGTAATTCCTTAATTTATTTGGGTTAAATAATCCATTACAATTTTAGTGCTAGATATAACTAGATATAACTCTGGCCTTCAATGATAAAGGTGGTGCGAGTCTTTCTTGTACTGTTCTACAGAGATAACATTAAAGTGCAGAAACGAAAGGAAAAAACAGCAAATCCAACCCTTAAGAACCAGAACACGTTTATCCTGGAAGCGTACAGTGGAAGTGCCAACACAGTCACAGTCATGACTAGAATTGGTTGTGAAAGTGTTTTTTTCTTACCCGTCCTGACTTAAGCGTGTTCCAGATATAATCCCTCATCCTCTCATCAGACACTTCTCCACCCAACTCCTTCTGCAGGGCGGTCAGCCACACCAGCACCTCCTGGGAAACGTAAAAGACGACACATATAGATGAAATATAGCTGAATCTCAAAACAAGTCTATCTACGTAAACCGTAGATAGACTTAAAGCTTCTGTCATGTTTTAAAAAAGCTTTAAGTAAATTAACTTTATAACTAAATTAGACTAAATTGACTAAATCTCATTTTGCTTTAAAGATTTGTCTGGTTGCAGTGTCAGACTAAAACTGGTGCCCAAATCCTATAATTGCAATTTATTAGCTAATAAAATCAGAACTGATGATCATATTTGGAGATGGAACACGGAGGTGAACAGGTGAGTCTCCCTCAAGCTAAAAAACAAACAAGCTTTGGGGATTAACGGTCATTCAACTCCAAAACCTGTTTCACAATTTGACACAGAAGCCTTTAAGAACTGGACTCTATTCCCAGTGAGTCATAGTTTATAACACCAAGACTTAACAAACACACCCCTGACAGCTGGGGTCTATGCCCGAAAAGCCCCTAATCCCCTGCGTTGTACCAGCAATCCCCCCGATTGAACTCCTCAGATCAAATGTGACTCATTAATCTCAAACAGTCCATATTGACTCAACCTAGAAATATAATATATTTCAGCAGTCTGCTCTAGGATCGGATCCCACAGTGAATCAATGAAGATAAATGAAGTTATCTAGTTTTGAAAAAAAGAAACACAAATTGTGAAATATCAACAATTAGTTAAATAGGGAAATTATGGCCAGAAAACGTCCGTAGATGAAGCTCTACCTGCTGGCAGAAATATACACCTGAACTTTCCCAAAATCAACAGTTTTTCCCCTCAATAAGGTCAATGTGGGCAAAATATTGAAAATGATACACAAAATAATGTTTGAGTAATTGCATTATCACGAAGGTTCTGTGGTGGAATTGACTATAACAATTCCAGAATAATAATAATACATTTTATTCATAATGCACTTTACATTTGGATCAAATCTCAAAGTGCTAATAATAACAATTATCACCCAATAATAATATGTCAAACATTCATCAGCTTTCACGTCAGTTATAGTCTGCAATGTTCCTCCAGGTCAAAAAAAGAAAATAAATGGTGACAAGTAATAAAACCTCTTGTGTAAGTGAAAATGGTTCGGTACAGACCTGATTGGCCAGGCCGTGCAGAGGACCGGCCAGACCATTCATGGCAGCGCTGAAGGACAGGTAGGGGTCAGAGAGGGCACTTCCCACCAGGTGGCTGGTGTGGGCACTGACGTTGCCTCCTTCGTGGTCACTGTAACACAAGTTGAACTTAAACACAGAGTGGCAAACGATATTTGTTGGACACCTAAATCATCTACGTGAGATTAGTGGGGCACTTGTCCATGTGCGGGTTGACTTGTGCCACATCCAACCTACGACGCCGTGCAGACAGGATCGCTTTAAACAGGACAGGAAATAAACACCATCCACCGTCCTGATGGTTGTGACATCACTTTATATACGTCCCTGTGTATTATCACTGCAGCTCAGTCACTGCTGTCTAATTATACTCATTTCACACGTGACAGTTTGTCATATGTTCTGCATTAAAGTGTCGGTAAAGGTGTAGGGACACTGGTGAAACAGGCCAACCCTACGGACCACATTGTGAATAATTATGAAGAGAATCAAGATGGTCTTCCTGCTATTAGATGACGGGTCAGATCTCCTTGAGTCGATTCATACGTACCAAATTTGGACTAAATTGGACCAACGGTTAACAAATTAAGGCGTGAAGAACTTTGGAGATAAAGCTCCCCCTAGTGCAACTGACCTTTCCCAAAATCATTCCAGTTCTTCCTCGCACTAAGGTCTATTAGGGTGAAAAATCTAAAAATGATCCATGAAGTAGTTTGAGTTATTGCGTTAACATA
This sequence comes from Lophius piscatorius, assembly GCA_009660295.1. Classification (NCBI taxonomy): domain Eukaryota; kingdom Metazoa; phylum Chordata; class Actinopteri; order Lophiiformes; family Lophiidae; genus Lophius; species Lophius piscatorius. The sequence continues at coordinate 43,309 of VRLP01003515.1, read as the reverse complement.
GCTTAGCTTTGGCTACATGAGTTATTGCCAGGCCAACTCTGAAGCAGAGAGGAAGCTGTTTGTTTTTAGAAACCAGGATAAAAACACAGCCTTGGTACTGACTTGCGCCCCCGTGACAATGAAAATACACAAACAGGAAGGAGCTTCTCCAGCTGTCTGTCATGGTTACGCACGTTACAACAAACACAACTCTCATTGCCTCACATCACATGTACACCGTACGTGTACTTGTATGGTGTGCATATATTCAGTACGTCATATCAGCTGATTCAGGATCCTGGAGGTGGTTGTCAGCAGAACAGTGGCAGTTGCACAACACTAAACGACTCCGTTAGTGAAGATTAGTGTGAACTTTGACATAACCATACCTGACGTGAATAAACAGGACAATGTACATTTATGTAAGGCACCACGAGTAAATAATGGACAGCGAGAAACTCAGTTGATTCTGCATGTCAGGTCCCAACTAGTATTTTGCTTGAGAGACAACCATGTTAGGAGGAGGGTTTCCTTTAGTCGTAGAATGCTCATTGTTTCAGTATCAAGGACATATGTCAAACTTCCACTAGGAATCCATTCAAATATAATTCATGATTTTTAATATACCAATTACATTCAAACTCTCCCTTTTTAAATTTGGCCTATCAGTATATATTATGTGCCAGTACGCTTTGTAATTCAATAACTCAAGAATTAGCCACCGGTTTAGTAATAATTAAGCTTCACTGACGAGCTTTCACCATCCTGAGTAAAACAGTAGTGCGTCCCATGGTGACGAAGGGTGTTGCATTCGGATAGTGTAATAAAAAGAGGTTGATGAAAGTACAGTGGGACACCATGAATCATAATCCTATCTGTCCTTTGGAAGGGGCATATTGAATATTTCCCAATTCAATTGGGAAATATCGCAATTCGTAATTTCTTTAAAAATGGAATTACATTTGAATCCAGTGTTATGGAAACCTAATACTGGACCGTTCTTTTAGTCATTCTGATTAAATGTTTTCAATCACTTATCTTTTTGTCCAGCGAAATTCTGGATGGACCTTATTTTTTGAAAACACATCTTTTGATAGATGTTGGGAATAATTACAATTCCCTTTAACAAGTTGAAATGCCTTTTTTTGACAGTCATTTGCGCCTAGAAAACACAAACTCCAACACATTTTGGCTTCAAGCCTTCTTGACTGCCTAATGAAGGCTTGAGGCAAACACATGTCGGAGATGAGAAGACAATAAAAGCCTTTCATCTGCTGTGAAAGGAAAGTGTTTTGCAATTCCTTTGTGATTTTCAGTTATTTATCATGTATTTAAAATCCTTATCACAAGACGTTTCGTCAAAGTGTTATTGAGGATGGGAAATGGATTATACATTCTCAGAACTCTCTGACAAAGTACTTTCAAGAACAGAAGATAGGTTATAATCTGCTGCACCTGTGGATGGTGAGGTAGAGCCTCATCAGCTCAGTGAACTGGGCGTCGCTGTAGCCCAGCATGTTTGTGAAGTTGTTGGACCAGTCCAGGTTGGAGTCGATGGCGCCGATGCTGCTGCCTTCACGGTACAGGTTGCGGTAGATCTTGGCAGCAATGCATGGCAGCTTGGCGATCAAGTCCATGGAGTCTTCATAGACAAACTGGGAGAGCAAATATAAAAAGACTTAGAAAGTCAGCATGAAGGCCAAAAGTCTAAAACCGTGAGAGACTATTATATTTTCATCCTAGCTCCCCGTCAGGAGTCCAGGTGAAGATCAGATTTAGCGTGCATGCACAAGTAAGCTCACCTCCCAGTATTTGGTCTTGTGGACACCCTCAGAGTAGGCCCGCGCAAAGTTGCTCTCGCTGTTCAGAGCGGTTATGGCGGCACTGAACTGAGACATGGGATGTAAGTTTGTGGGGAAGTTATCCAGCATGGTGACGACATGAGAGGGAAGGGCTGCTCTCTTCGCCCAATCTTTGGACACCCAGTTCACCTGGAGGGACCAAAGCACAAAACATACGTGAGTGACATGGAATATTGACTTTCTGTTCCCCAACTCGCAGTAAATCTTGTTCTACGCCGTCGTCCCCGACAGCATGGGCATCTCCCCCAAAAGCCCCAAATCCCCTGCATTGTACAAGCAGCCTCCCTGATACAACTAAAATAAAGGCCAAGTATGTCAGAGAAACATTGTTTGTTGTTTTTGTTTTTCTCCCCTGGGGTTGATTCTTTTGCACTAAATCTGGACAAAATCGGACCAACGAGTAAGAAATGAAGGCCTTGTAACATTTGGAGATAAAGCTTCCTCTGTGTTGGAAATACATAACTAACCTATCCCAAAATCAATCCAGTTCTTCCTTGCACTAAGGTCTACGTGGGTATAAAATTTGAAAATGACCAATGAAGTCGTCTTTGCGTTATCTCGGTAACATGAAGGATCTGTGGACGCAGCAATGATCAATTCAAAATATCCCTGTTTTTTGGGGATATAATTAATAATATCAAAGGTTAAGTTTTTCAGCTTCAAGTCTTATCAGTCACACTTACTTCGTATCACTCTTTGAAGAGACGACTAGCAGCAATAAAAATCCTATTTATGGCTCAAACTGTCACATGGTCACCGGTTATATAATTACCTTTAGTTCGTATGAGGCAGTGTTCACAGGCTCAGTGGAACTGATAAGTCCTATCCAAAACGTCTGATACTGAACACCTTGTGACAATCTGCCCCACTTTTATACAGTATAAACCAGCAATAATCAATGTCACCCCGCACATATTTTCAAGTCTGGAACTGCTAGGGATCAAAAGTCAGCGTAATGTACGTTTATTATTTTTAAGGTACATCAAAATCGTTCGGATGAGGAAACATTGTGGGAAGATAGTTTAACCACAGCAGGAGCAGCGTCTGAACCTCTAGCACAGAATGAACAGATGCACACTCCTCCGTCTCTTTAACTCCATTAGACGATTATCTTGGCAGAGCTAGCGATCCTCTAGCGCTCACCTGCTCCTCGGTGGGCACCTGTCCTGTGACCAGCAGCCAGAAGAGGCCCTCAGGCAGCGGCTCTTCACCTCCCGGAGCTTTGGGCAGCAACTTCTGACACTCTGGAATGCTGAAGCCCCTAAAACGGATTCCCTGTGGATTAAGAGGGAGAGGCAGTGTAAAAAGTCAGTATACAAATTAGGGATGTGGGTTTCTGCTAAGTTAAGTTGTTTAGTCTTTCAATAGCCGGGACCATTAACCATCACTGGGGTCGAGTATTGCAGTGACATTTTGTGTTATTTTTGCATTTGCAATACATTGCAAAATTCCTATCTTGACATTACATGCATAAGGAAAGTAGGGGAATGCATCATGTATTTACTGGTGAGAATATTGTTTTTATAATTGACTCGTCAAGAACAGCAATGGTGATTTCTAAACAGTTAAATACTGCAGAAAACCCCACAAGTTAGCGTACAAGTTAATGGAGGCTAGTTGTGAATCTACTCAACAGTATCCCATAACAGATATTTATTTTATTGGAACAGTTTCTGGTCATTTATTTGTTCACTCACATCATTCTACAGATTTCAGACAACTTCTATCTCAAAACTCCACAGAGTCATTTTCCTCCAAAGCATCCCATCCTGTCACCATGATTAATCCTTCGCCTGCTCCTCTGCCTTTACTCTCAGTTGGTGGCAACCTATTACGTTTTCTAGGTCACTTAAAGTTTCAAGCTGTAAGAAAACGACAGCTTTTTGCAAACTGATGTATTTTTCCCAGCTGTGCAATCTTCAGTAAACATCTTTAACAATATGTGACCAAACTGTAAAATCCTTTTATCCTTTTATTTGATGCAGAATGGAGGCGTAGCTTCGGGTCCAAATCTTAAATTTACAGAATGATAAAGTTTAGAGAATGCACCAGTTTTCTTGAGACGTGAAGCAATAGATCTTACAAAAATTAACCACGCATAACAAATCTTACTTTATATATATTCTTTGAGATTAAATGATTAATGCTTAAAGTTTGATATCCCCGATAAACCTTCGTGTTGACCTCAAGTGCCTGAAGCTACCATCTCACTCAATCTGGCCGCCTAAGACAGCAATCCCTCTCCGGCACTAAACCCTTCACTGAGAAAGTGATCAAGGTAAGTGACTACGAGGCAGAACGATCTTTAAATCTTACAACCAATGTAAGCGTCACAATAGTTTGTGCTGCTTTTGAGTCATACTGACCTCATCAGGATCCAACACAGAAGTCTCATACACCAGACCCTTCATCCCCCTCATACCTCCATAGACCTGTGGATGAAAACAAGCATAGAGACATTCGGTGTCAGGGATAACATCTTATAGAAGTAACATATTACAGTAATATTACTTTTAGCAGTAACAAAAAAAAAAAACATTTCATTTAATTATTTTTTCAGAATTATTAATTCATTAAACTTCCTCTCTTGTCTTTTTGGAGACTTGTGGCTGTACAATACTGCACACAGCTGGATTTATCCACAAACGTAATAATAACGTAGCTTCTGTGCTTTCATTTACTCTTTATGAAACACAGCCTCGCTCCCATTTTCAAACAGTATACTGCACACAAAAATAAAGATCAACACGGATTTGGACAGAACCCTTCATTTTGCCTGCATTTGTGCACATTATCTACTATACAGAGTCTGAAGTGTGAATATAGAAGTAATATAGCGATACCTCATGAAATCAATGGGGAAGTGCAGCCATGATTCAAGCAGGAGAAAACGGAGAAAAAAGTAACATGTCCGTCCAAATGTATTATTATTATTACCTCACAGACCACTGCTGAGAAAATCATTGCTTCTACTTTTTATTAATGAGGAACATTATCGCACCGTCTTCTACTGCAACCAATGTGATTGTTGCTGAAACCAAAGACTCTTGGCTGCAGTCTGAGCCCATGTGCACGTAAAGGACATGTACATAGAATATAAATAATATATATATTCTATAAAGTCCTGTTCTCTTAACGCATTCATATACACAGACAGTTATACAGTAAAGTATTACAGCCCAAAATCGATTGACTGCTCTGAACAAATACCGTAGTTTGTTCTTGATCGATGTCAAGCGTATCAAAACACAAATATAAATAAATCCTATTTCGTTTAATTCTATTTAACACTAAAGAAGTAATATGGGGGGAAATCCACTGGAACTTCTTTTGACTCATCAGAAACATTTTCTTACTAAATAGGCTATTATTATTACAGCTGCAGCAGGACGACGTGGTTCTTGGACTCGTTACAGAACTTGCCACTTAACCGAAAAGGAATGAGTGACTCATCTCAAAAGTCTCCACTGGCAGGAAGCAATGCGGGTTCATATGGCGACCTCTGAGGGAGAAGACCCAACAGTTATAATACCTGACACGGTAAAGAAGGTTGGGTCGGCCTGGAAGGATTAGGTGAAGCTAATGTGCCAAGTCTACAGTGATCAGCATCATGGTTGATGCCCTACAAGCCCTATGCAGAATTAATATAGAGGCCCAGTGTGTCCGGCATCTAATTCATCACTCACCATGTCAACAGTAACCTGTCCTATGTTGTTTTTGCCATATTGTTGTTTAAAGTTTTTGATCCTGGTCTGTTCTTTGGGGATGAGGTCGGCCAGAATGTCTTTGAGATTCTGTAAAAAAAAAACAGCATATATTTATAACAGTCATACCTTTTGAAGTGAAACACAGTATTTAAAACAGACCATGTAACTATGTTATTTGTTATGTAGATGCACATGGGTAACCAATCTATTAAACCTCCTGACAACAGAGCTAAAAACAGTAACTTTTTCAAACAATGAACACTTACTAAAACTTCAATAACAGAATGTGAAAGTTTGAAACAACCAGAGTTGACTTACTGTTGTTGATGCGCTTGCATTTCTGGCAGTCAGAAGGAAGTGAGTGGCATTCTGTACAACAGATAAAAACACATTGTGGATATTACTGAAACCATCAAAAACACATTCAAAAAATTAAGTATTTCAAGCAAGATAAAGTCTGGGTCAAGCTTTGCACCAAAGAATTCCCATTAATTTATAGATCATAGCCATGCAGAGATCTGCCCAGAGTCCTAGTCCACCAGAATACTTACAGGAGAGACACTTTTCAGTTCTTTGTGTAATACACTTTGTGACCATTTTTTATTCAAGTACAACTTTCAACATTTACCTTAGTGTATATGATTGCCTCAACTCTTGCAATCAAAGGATCCAAATTATTAATCCTACCTTACTTATACTGGCAGCTACTTCATTCTTCCCTCTGCATAAGGTGACGTGGTGGATCACCAAACAAACCACTTAAAGTAACCCCTGAGTAATTCAGCGCAAGAAATCTATAGGTGTGGTCAGAAATGGGATTTTGAAGAGGTTTCAAGATCATGAAAGTATTGTTCCACCTCATTCCAGTGTGAAACACAATTTCCTGTCAATTACCACAACTGTTGAGGGTGAGTTAATAATAATAATAATAATAATACATTTAATTTATAATGCACTTTACATTTGGAAAGTGCATTATAGTTAAGGGCCTACATGGCTCAGAGAAACAAAAAGGTAGAATCTTGCGTCGCGTCACCACACACACACACACACACACACACACACACACACACACACACACACACACAAGAGAGATTAGGTAACAGCTCATCAGGGTCTTAAATATAGAGCCTCTGTTTCAGTCAGTCACTCCCAGGGTCCTGCCTGGGAAAAAGGTTAATGCAGCAGCACTGGACAGAGAGGTAAACGGGTCCATGTGATGTTACTAGGACAATGTCCTGTCCAATGTCCAATGTCCCTGACTGCATAGGGTATATCCCCAAAAAGCCCCAATTAGTAGATTTGGAGAAGCAATCCACCTGATTTATGACCTCAAACTAAATGGGAAATTATGTCTGAAAACAGTGTTTTCATATAAAGAACTCCCCCGAGATAGTTAAATATGAACTATAAAGAGTTAAATACAATATATTAAAGATAAATCCCCTTCAGTCGGTTCATATTAACAAATTTGGAACAAAAAGGACCAACTGCTGAGATAATATGACACGAAAACGTTTGCGTAAAGCTCCTCCTGGTGTCGGAAATATGGACAGACCTTTCCCAAAATCGATCCAGTTCTTCCTCACACCAAGGTCTGTATAACATTTTTAAATGATGCTTGAAATAGTTTCACGAGTTATCGCAAAACATGAAGGATGTGTGGATGTGATGGCGATGACTACTCAAATATTGACTTTACAAAGTATTTGTTGTTTAACCACTTTGCCCTTTTCTCTCTATCCTTCAAAAGGCTGTGTAGTTGTTTTGACGTTTAAAGTTTTACCCCCTCAAAGTAATATATCCAAATTTCCTTCTTAAAAATCAGAAATGATCTGAAGCTAGTAAAACAGTATAACACCACCACATGTATATTTTCCTTGTGCTGTATCATGTGATTTAAAGTCAAGGTTCAAAGGCAAAAAAAAAAACATCTCATGGTCAAAGAATGATTTACAACTACAAATGACTGACTGTATTCCAAATCAAAAAAGACAGTGGAGAATAGAGAGGGGAGAGTGTAACATGGTAACAGGGTACATCCAGACATATTCCTGCTCAGATGACTGATAGCAGGGGTACAACACTCACTAGTCTGTACAGAGTTCAAGTCAGAACGCACTTATTCATTGATTTCTTGCTTGAAGGGTTGGGGTAGTAGTAGACACAGATTGCAAAATTACACTCAGAAGTTTATCAAGTTTAAGTGTCATTTCTTGTGTAATAATAAACTTCTTCTTTAAAAGTAACAAATTGAATGGTACAGGCCCTGACAGGCGCCCAAAGTATAAAAGTAACAAGTAAAAACTTGAAGCAGATTTCAATCCACTGCTTTTCTGCAAACCAAACAGTTCTTCAGGTCATATTATTCTAATACTACATATTAATGACTTAAGGGTAGGGAATTTTATTTCAACTTGAATAACCGCAATCTAAAGCTCAAGTTAAGAAAAGTGGATAGAAGACTCATTTTCTTTGTGGTTGAGTATTTACCCAGGACTCCCATTTCGTGTTTTAGATCCTGTTTCACCTGCTTTGTGTGTCGTGCACTATTGGAAACAGCAAGCAATTGTATTTGTTCTTTAAGTTATTGCACCTTCATTTTGATTGGAATGATCGTTGATTCTTCTCCCCGTATCAAAGGGTGTACCCCAGGGTTCCATTTTAGGACTAATGCAATTCTCAATTTGTATCAAAGATTTCGATAACTTATCAAATTTTTATTTCCCCAGTTATGCAGGCGATACAGTTATCTATTTCTTTTGTTATGAAATACCCTGATCAGTACCCAAAGACGTTGGGCACTGTATACCACTGTGTGCACCGGTGTGGCAATTTTGTTTCTTCCTGTTGATATTACGCGCGCCACTGTACTCGGTTGCTAGGCAACCAGCTCTGTCGCAGACTCTTGCATTGGATGATGTGTGTTTATCAACATCTCCTTTAGCTGCTTCCTGTTTTTAATTGTACATACACAGTTCTTTGAAATGCTTCATAAAAGCTGCTTCTTTGTTAGATAATTTACAGAAGGAACTGGAACTGTCAAACTCATTGAATTTGGTGGGCTTAAATCTATTCTTAAGGATTAGGAAAACATTGCTCTTGATCGATGCAAATTTTTTTAAATTACACATCAATCATTCTGGACGGGTTTTAATTTATTTGTATCTTCTCTTTTTATAGTGTATGAGCGTTGCACATATGTGTATGTATAAATTGTACTGTTATTTCAGTGTTGATACAAATTCTATGCTGATGTCTTGGCCAGGTGACTCTTGGAATAGAGATTCTTAATCTCAATAAGGATTTTACGTGGTATAATAAAGGATATAATAACAGTGTTGATGTCAGGAAAGCATGAAATGTTGCAAAATGAAATTAACCTATTTTGAAATTATATATTGGCGGTGAAACTTAATGTATTTGTTACAAAATAGGGGGTAGAAGCAAAAAAATGTCAGAAATAATAATAATTAAATTAATAGATACTTAAAAACTATAATAAAGTTCATTATTTTAGTATTTTCCCTTTGTTCCTTCACTCACTCAGTTAGTTGGTTATTAGAAATTCTTCAGACAGAAGTATCTATGAGGATCACACAACTTAGTAAGCAGTCCGAGCTGAGAGGAGGTCAGTGGAGTGAAACAGTCACCATGAAGGGCAACTGACTTTGCCACTGGGCCAAGTGGGCTGGTGAAGGAATAAATACTAAGCCAGATGGTATAATCATGTAATACTCTGATCAGAATTGAAGAAATTTCCCTTACCAAATCACACTCTTGACATGTTAAGACCTTCCACAAAGATGACTTATTTCAACGTGTCATAGCACGAATACCTGCGCTGTTATATAACCTTTAGGTTTTTGGGTGGCATAGACACAATATTAACGGGACTGAGGTGACATTAGGTGATTGGTCGAAATCGTAACGTGAAGGTCAGTGGAGGATGTCAAGTTTAAAAGCAATTGCAGTTTAATTTGTGGACCCAAATCAGACCTTATAGTAAAAAGTCCCACCGTGACACTGAGTTAAGAAGGTCTAGTCAGTATTTAAAGAAACACGTCGAGGCGGTGACAATAAGCAGGGCCGACATCATGACTGAGTGTTCACCTGCTAGTGTAAACTAAACAGAATACAAATTCACAAATAAGTCCAATATTTAAGTATCCCCCAGTGAAAGAGTGAGATAAAACTACCTTTGAAATAAAGGAATAACTCGCCACGCTGTGGCTCAACAGTGTGGTTAAGAACGCTAAGCTAACTAGCCTGTCATTATGTCGTTAGCCAGTTAGCCAGACGTTAGCTTTCAAGGTAACGTTCAGTTCTTGTAGTAAAGAAAACATCAAGCTCGTTTCTATTGCTCTTACCTTCGAATTGAGCAGCTTAGGCGCTAGTCTGCTGATCGTCAATAAAGACATTGTGTCTGTTTAATTGTGGTTCGTTAACAAGTCGGGAAGTCGCTGCCAGTGCACCGTGGAGTTGGTTGAAGGTGCCCCTCCAGAAGGCAGAAGGTTGAAGAGGGATTCTGGCCCGCAAGTAGCGGCCTTCCTGATTGGACGAGTGGCAAGACCGGTATATTAGCGTCAATAGATTTCATTGGCTAGAAGGCCTAGTGGTACACGCTGATAGGGTAGAAGATAGCAGTCTGCCGGTTACGTAAGAAGAAGAGCAACGTCTGTTCAAGAACGCTACACGAAGTCCAATTTGTACATGACTCAAGCGCGCCAACAACCACAGAAGTAACTTACTTACCCTATTACGAAAGTTTGGATCCTAGAAGAATCCTAATGATATTCTTATGTTGAGAGTTATTCAGGAAAGTCTGTTTTTCACTGATGGTGGAATTCCTCTGAATCTAGCAAAAATATTTGATGATTTCTTCCAGGGCACATGCCCCAACTACTCCTCCAGTTTTATGATGACTGGATATATTGCTGTATATATTGTTTTCTTATTTCTTCTTCATGCTCTTTTTTTCACTTTCACGGTCATTTTGGAAGAATCTGTAGAAAATGACCCCCCTCCCGAAAAAAACAAAAAACACCAAAGCAATGTTACAAAAGCAAAAACAATGTTACAAAATCTAAAACACTTTTCCCAAAAGCAAAAATATCCTTGACCTGTTTCGAAAGGCAAGGCGGGGCAGCGTCTGTGGTACAAGTTGAGCCGCAATTTCACTGAGACATAAGACAGACAGACAGACAGCCGAGCAAGAGAGAGTAAGACAGGTCAAACGAGAAAAATGGCACTAGTTAGTTTTGCAGCCAACCAATATATATACATATATACAAATCTATATACATATATATAAATATACATGTCTATGTATATTTATATATATGTATCTATATATATGTAGTATCTGCATATATCTATATATCTACAGATATCTCACTTTCTCTCTCCCTCTCTATGTATATATTTATGTATATATGTATGTATTGATATTTATATATCTATATGTATCTATAGATATTTCTCTATGTATGTGTGTTTATATCTTTCTCTATGTGTGTGCATATATATATATATATGTGTATATATATATATATATATATATATATATATATATATATATAAAATATGAACAAGGTTAGTATAAAACTATGTAAAAACTGGGTTGAATTATGTTAAATATATTATAACTATATATGTATAAACATTTTTTTGTCACAGTTTGGTTTGTTTTCAGCTTTTGTGATACATTATCTCATGAGATTTTCGTCCTTTGTTCTATGTTGGGTTTGTTTTTTTAATATGTAGTAGTATTAAAAGGTCAGGTGAACAGGTCACGTGATCTGCTGCAGGGTCAGTTTTCTTTGGTACAACTGTTTTGGTACATCTTACCATTTTCTGGTTCTTTCTTTTTGCTGCAACATCCTGCCGCTAGATGGTCATTCTGACACCAACATTCATTCCAGCTTTAAATATATGGCTCCAACAAAACAAACTCTTTCCTTTTACTCTTGATCGTTCTCTTCTATATCAAATTGTGCTGTCTGGAGAAACGTGGAGAAGTTAAAAGAGGGCATGGCGACTCGTTTATCTGAAGTTAATAACAGTTTCGTCCGGGAGAATTATGTTTTATTTGTTATGCAAGGCTGCACCTGCTGACAACCAATCAATAACAGATATGGATTGCTTTCAGCACTGCTTTCAGAACACTTCTATCAGTCAGCCTGATCTCGCTGCTCATTTACAGCATTAATAGCCGATAATTTATGTGCAAGTTCCAACAGCGTTATTACACCGATCAAAGTCACTACTTATCAAAGTTAATGATAGCTATCATAAACTTATAACCAATATCGTCCCTTCATATGTCAGGCTGCAACCGGGACGATTAGTGAAGGACTTAGTGAGTTGTCTTTTTGCTGTAAAACAAGAATTTCCAACTTTATTGTCAAGGATTATTGGAAAAGAGGTGTGGCAGGTCAAGGGCATTCATTTACAAACCAAGTGCATGCAGTTCATGATCAAGTTCACCGTCCGGTTACTGTACATGTGACGTGTCTCAGCAGATTTTTCAGAAGAAACGGTTTAGAGCTGCGACACACAGAAAATTATTAGAATGTCAAGATGTATCAAGGAAAAAAAAATTTGTGATCTCCCAGATGCAAAACAAAGAGAGATCTCGCTAGACGTCCTTGCAGTCATTCTTGAGTCACAGTTTAGCACACGATGTAATTAATCCCCATAAAATCATAAAAAAAATGTATTTGGCACATTTAGAACGATCCGTATGCATCAGTTTAGATTATTTAAGGCCAGAACACACCGCACAAATGATGTAAAATAACTCAATGACAACTTAAAAAAAAAAAGTGAGGAGCCAGACCCGGTCAGGAAGGTCCGTTTTCATGTGAACCCAAAAGGTAGGATTTTAATCTCTTGTATAAAAGCTGTCCAAATGGTCTAAATATTTACAAATGTGATTAGTATTCATTTGAATGTCATTATTTCATTATCTCTTCCTCATTATCTCTTCCTCTAAACTGGGTTTGGAAAACAACAGGAATTTTCATCACTGTCAAAAAAAGAAAAAAATCCGTATAATTTACGGTAAAATACTGGCAGCTTTGGTCGCCACAATTTTAGCATAAAAAATACAGTGACCATTTACAAGACATTACGGTAAATAACCATAAAAACCTTTTTATGGTTAAATATTTAATTACATACAACACCAGTAAATTATATTAATTTCAGAATTTTAACCTAGAAATCCGCATATATATATAAATACATACATAAATTGTTAAAAAAAGTCCGCAAAATTTACAGTTAAATATTGGCAGCTATGATTGCCTGAATTTACCGTAAAAAATAAATTGACCATGTATGAGACATAATATGGTAAATAACCATAAAAACAGATATAATACAAACCTTGTAATTGTAATTGTTGCATAAATTTACAGTAAACTGTATGATTTTCAGTCTTTTAACCTAGAAAAAAACATTATTTCACAAATATTGGCGTATTTTTTTGCGTCGAAATGGTGGGATGCTGTTGTAAAATGATAAAAGGTGGTTATTTTTATGTTTTCATACCAGCAGAATCTGTTATTTATACGTAATAATACTTTTACAGTAATGATTTGCTTTTGATTTTATGGCATTGCTCCTTTAAATTTACCAAAAGTTTTTATTTTCACTATAATAAAGTTCTGTGTTTTACTACATATTCTGCCCAAACACAAGAATGTTATTTACTGTTTCTTCATTTATAATAATTCCTACCTACTACAGTGATAGTTTTGAAATTTACTGTCTTTTACTGTTGAAATATGACTTTTTTTTAAAGTAACTTCTGACAATTTTTACAGTTTAAGTAAAAAAGAAAGTTTTAATTTACTGTCATTTTGTGTAATTAACTATGTAACCTTAAACAGGTTGACAATATATCGGCCTTTTTTAAATTTAAATTGACCTTTATGTCTTGTACATGGTGACCCTATTTTTAACGGTAACATTCTGTCGCCAACAGCTGCTGGTATTTCACTATAAATTTTATAAATACATTTTTTTACAATGTAAGTTGTTTCACAGTATCAATAAAGTTTCTATAAGCTCGTGAAGGAGCGTCTGACCCTCTCCTGATTTCTTCCATTATTTAGTGAATCTAATTCTAATTGCGTCGGATTTAACATGGAACAAAAAGAAAAGAGGTAAAATTGAAATTTTAAATGCTAATTTAATTTTTTTGAACTAAAATGTTTAGGTGGAGTTCATATCTTTATTTACCAACTCAACCTGTGCGAGAAAGTTCCAACCCGTAGACCGTCCCTATCCAGGGAGCTGCAGGCCACTCGCACCTTTATAAAGGTCAGAGGTCATGGCACCACTGTTTGAAAGACACTGGGAAAAAATGGCATCATGGGAGAGCGATGAGGCAAAGTCACTGCTCACCAAGAGGAACATTCAATCTCCTAAGGATTTTTGCCAGAATGCACCTCGATGACAATCAGAGCTTTGGAGGGATGACAATCAGAGATTTGGAGGGATGACAATCAGAGATTTGGAGGGATGACAATCAGAGATTTGGAGGGATGACAATCAGAGATTTGGAGGGATGACAATCAGAGCTTTGGAGGGAACGACTCTCTGGACTAATGAGTAAAAAGTTCAAGTGCTTATAAGAAATATTTACATCTGGAGTAAACCAGACAAAGCATTAAACAAAAAGAACATTAAAGTTATAGTCAAGTGCGAGGGTTTGCTGCTTCAGGGCCAGGATGAGTCGCCATCATTGATGGAAACATAAATTCTGCTCCCCACCAGACGATTCAGAGAGAGAATGTCGGGTCATCAGTCTGTGAGAGGAAGCTCAAGCCCACCTGGTTCATTCAACTGGTAAAGGTTTCCAGGCAGAGGAATTCCCGACAGCGAGGGTTTATGCCCGAAAAAAAACCCAATCCCCTGCCTTGTACCACCAAACCCCCTGATTGAACTCCTCACATTAGATGTGACTCATTAATAATCTCCAACAGTCCATAGTGACTCAACCTAACTATTTCTGTGAAGTCAGCAGTCTGCTCTAGGATCAGATCCCATAGTGACTCAATAATGAAGATAACTAGTTTTCTGAGCTCAGGAACGAAAAAAGACAGATTTTCTTCAGTCGCTTCGTAGCAGCTAAATTTAGACACACCTGGACTGATGGTTGGGAAGTTACGGACCAGAAACTTTGTTTTCCACAATAAATGAGGGAAATATTAACTTTGACAGTGAAATTATACATATACAAGATAGATCTCCTTTTGTAGATTCAGAGGAGTCGATTTGGACATAATCGGACGTTTGGTTGGTAAGTAATGGTCATTGAACTTTGTTTCTTCTGCCCCCCCACTGGGCAGAATATGAAGAATTACAGTAGAACATGACAAATACAAGATCTTCTCTAAGCCGTTCACATGAGGGAATAGAATTTGAAAACTATCCATGAAATAGCGTTATCGCGTTAACATAAAAGATTTGCGGTACTCGGGACATGTTGCAGTATTTTGCAACATTCCCAACATTTTGGGGAAATAATAAATCTAAAAAAGTGTTCTTGACAAAATCCGGACCGGAAACCAATGGAGATGCTGTTGCTGGACCTGAGAAGATCAGCTCATGCTCACAAACCCTCCAATGTGGCTGCACTAAAGCAGTACTGCAAAAAAAAAAGAAGAATGGACCAAAGTTCCACCACAGTGATGCCAGAACCTGTTCCGTAGTCATCAGAAGGTTCTGGCTGCTTTAAGGTGGAGGAACTAACTTCTCAGATCAGGAGGGAAAACTGGGTTTCACATTGTTAAGTAAGGTTTTAGATAACCATTTACAAAAAATGAAATAAAAACATTTGAACTTCTAGGTTGTGTTTCCTCAGGTTGCCTCTGTTTGATGTTAAATCCTGTTTCAAGAACAAACATAGTTTGGTGGGAGATCCATACAAAGATAGCAGAAATCAGGAGGTTCTACTGGGCTCCCAGCTTTTACACTTTTAAACCCCGATGGGTGAAATGAAGACCTGCAAACCACAGAAGATGCAATGTAAGGTGATCCACATCATGCAGCCGTTCTGACATGCATGTTTTTAAGTCTTTGCAAGAGTTCTGGTAGAATCATTGGCCGTCGGGGTCCACATCATCTGTAAACAAACCGGGTCTCAAACATACAGTAGATCCGCAGAAATATTTGTGAGCAATGGAAATCCCAAACACCAATATATCCAGAAGATGTAGGACGTGATGAGCTTGGTCCCAAGTCCTGTGCTGTTGTGTGTGGTAGTCCGACCCAAGGTAATATGTAAGATGGTACACAGTTCGAGAAGAGCCCTCAAGAAGACGGGCTCAGTCATCTTCTTCCTCCTCATCCTCTATAGGATCTAAGAGGCTGCTGTGCTTCAAGCAGGTTTGGAGGTAGTTTACTACTGTTCTCTGGAAGTGCTGGATGCTCCGCGGGTCTCTCAGGATGTGGCCCTCGTCTGGGTAAAGCTGCAGGGAATAGTTAGCTTCCACCTTCACCAGCCTGCTCAGAAGCTCAGCGCTGTGCTGGAAGTGGACCCTCGCTTTGGTCAAACACACACACACACACACACGCACACACACACACACACACACACACACACACAGGTTGAAATAAGCATTGACGAAATAAACACAAGGTTGAACTCTCCAAAACTCTCAAAGAGCTCACCGTCGGCAGTTCCATGTAGAATAAGGAAGTTCTCGCCTTTTAGCTTGTTGACCTCCTCCAGCAAGGAGGCCGCCTGGAAAGAAGAACCATCACGGTATGAGAGCAGTCATGTGTTGGACGTCCCAGGAGTCCAACGCAACATCCCTGCCACAACTTTTAAACTAAAATACCAACAAAAATTGTCCCCTGTGATAAACCGACCAACCCCAAACAATCACAACCAACCAAACAACCAATCCTAATCAATCTCAACCAACCAACACCAAACAATCACAACCAACCAACCCCAATAAATCAAAACCAACCAACAAACCCCAATCCATCACAACCAACACCAAACAATCCCAACCAACCAACCAACAATGACCTATCACAACCAACCAAACAACCAACCCTAATCAATCACAACCAACTAACCCCAATGAATCAAAACCAACCAACAAACCCCAATCCATCACAACCAACACCAAACAATCCCAACCAACCAACCAACAATGACCTATCACAACCAACCAAACAACCAACCCTAATAAATCAAAACCAACCGACCAACCCCAAACAATCACAACCAACCAATTAACCCCAATAAATCAACACCAACCGAACAATCAACCCCAACCCGACAACAAACCACAATCAATCCAAACCAACCACCTAACCCCAAACAACCACAACCAACCAACAACCTACTCCAATCGATCACATCAGGCAACGAACCACAATCAATCATCCACCAACCAGCCAAACAATCAATACCAACCAATCCACAAAACCCGAACGATCACAACAAACCCAACAACAAACCAAAGAATCACGACCAACCAAACAAATAAACAAAATCAATCACAACCAAACCACCAACCAACCCACCCCAATCAATCACAACCAACCGACAAACAAACAGATAGGTGAATCAGAACTTTCTTGGCAGAGGGAAATGAATAAAGTAAGTCCTTCAAACCAATACTGGTATTCTTTAGTAGAAGGCATTCGATATGTAGAAGTGAAAACAAAAGACATTAGTTTGTCCAGTTAACCTGTCTATCAGGTATGGCCTGTGATGATGTCATTTAAATGCCTTCTCCTCCCTCTACTGTCAAACATCTAGATGCAATCCAACATTAACTTGGGTTCATAACTGGAGACTTTAAAACCTCTGTGGTGACTCGCCCCCACACTACTGGGTTTAAGGAGAACTTTGTCCAATCTAAGACTGGCACACAGGAAGGAAACAAATGGAATAACATCCAGAAAATGTTGAATCTAGACAAAGTCATCGCTTGAAATGAATGTATATCTCTTCTCCTACACGGATATGTGATTATAGCTGTTTTACTGCCTGCTAAAGCTTTTCCATCCCCCTCAGTGGATGAAGAGCTGAGTTTTATCTGATCCTGCGTAAACAATGGTTTACAGCTTTATGTGCATCGCTGATTTTTTTTAAATTGCTTTCATTTGCATAACGTTGTTTGTATATTTTGTCAGGGATTCCTTTTACATCAGAGGCTCCTCTAAACGACAAAAGTAATGAAGTTATTGAAGAAGCTTGAGACAGAGAAAAGCCCAAACCCGTCATCAGCGAGGAACTCATCCGGGTCTCACCGAGTAAGCGTGCTCCTCCTTTGCTGGGAGGCCTAAGTACCTCTCTGAGAAGGCGGCACCTGCAACACATGAAATAACTTCAAATAGAAGATACTAGAAAACTTTATTGTCCCCGAAAGGGAAAAACCACAATACACAAAAACCACAAAATAAAATAAAATAAAAAAACAGACAATAATTTGGACTAAATCCAACCGACGGTAAGAAATTGTCTCTCAAAAATACCGTTTCTCATTTAAAAAAAAGAAAAGATGCTCCCCCTAGTGAGTAAAATTTGAATTATAAGAGTACATTTTTATATTTTATGCATCCATTTGGACTGATGATGGAGAAATTATGGCTTAAAAACTTTGGGAGATAAAGCTCCCTCTAGTGTCGAAAATATGCAAACAACCTTTCCCAAAATCACCCCAGTTCTTCCTCACACTGAGGTCTATGCGGGTATAAAATATAAAAATTTCCAACAAAACAGGTTTTGAGTTATCGCGTTAACACGAAGAATCCGCGGATGCACACAAACTTAAAGGCAAGTAGAAAACTAATATTATGCCCAGACATTTGTGATTCAACACGTGACATTTCCTCTTCTTCAACCCTGATCTGAAGGCCATTATACGTCGGAACATTTAACAACGGTTTTGTACTCACTGTAAAGCCTGAAGTCCGTGACGGGCGCCACAGCGGCGGTGCACTGAAAGAGCTTATCCGTTGTGGCTAACATCTTGAGGGTTAGATAGCCACCAAACGCCTGTGTGGCGAGGAAGAGAGAAGTTCGTTAAAACACGATTCACATGTGAAGTATCGCCGACGTTACAAATTTCAACAAAGCTGCGACCTTGCCGTACAGGACCATCCGGCGATAATCGATGTACGGCAGCTGCATCAACAGGCTGTGGAGAAAAGTGACAACCTGTTAGGTGATCAGTTCACTGCCATTATTCCAAAATGTCTCGTGAATAAGTATTGAACCCCCTCCTGAATTCTTTTTGTGTGTATCTGACATAAAACTGTGTCCGATCTTCAAACTAAATTCAACCTAAAAAAAAGAACGTGCGGAAACACAAAATAGAGATTTTAGATGATAACGTTATTCCATACGTGTCAGCTGGGATAGGCTCCAGCCCCCGCCACCCTGAACAGGATAGGCGGTTACGGATAGTGAATGAATGAATAAAGACATTTTTTTTACATTAGCTAAAGCACCAGCGATGAAAAAGTATTCCAAAACAACATTGTCTTGCTGAGCGACCCAGTGGACCCTAGAGGTAAAACTCACCGACTGATGATCTGACTTTCTGCGATGAGAATTCTTGTTTCCCTCAGATATTGCAGCATCACATTACATGGCCACCTCCACGCTTGACTTAAGATATGATGTTCTTTTTATGGGATGTCTCTTCCAGACAGTTTAACTTTCAAACTTATCAGTTATCGTAGAAGACTCGTCTGCAAGCTCCGAGTGTGAGAGCGCCGGCAGACTCAAGAAGCTCATCAAGGGAGCTAGAGTCGTTGGTGGAGGTGTCAGAGAGGAGGACGGTGATGATCCTCCTCAGTATCATGGTTGATATGGGGGATGAATGTCTTCCACCCCCCGAGTGCCACTCAGAGCACCTTCAGTGGTAGACGGAGACCACCACAGAATGCTAAAGGAAGTCTTTCCTAACGACGGCAATTAAACTGTAAAACTCCTCCCAGGTAAACCAGAAAAACACAAAGCTCGCAATTTTTAACACAAGTAAGAACAAAATAAGGATCACTTCAACCCCGAAAACGTTGGGGACAACAAACTTAATCACAAGTTGAGAAACTAACGTTAGCAGAGCACTTAAAGCTAGCGGGAGCTCAGTTCCAGGAGCCCTGAAGTCCTTGAACAAAGCCATCGATACCTGCCAAAAAATAACAATCGGTGCCCCTCTAGTCTTCATGGAATCCTTCGACTTCCTGAATGAGCCCTTGCGCTGCTCTCAGAGGAACTTTTTAGGGTCTGCTACCTCTAGGAAGGTTCAAAACTTCTCCATTTGTAGATAATTTGTATCACAGTGGATCTGTTGAGTCCCACAACCTTAGAACCAACCGTGCAAAAGAGCCAACTTCCTGCTTCTGAAGATGGTCTATTGAAGTTACGATGTGGTTGAACAGGGCTGGCAGTGACCCGGTCTGGGTGGGTCCACTCCTGCTCCAACCGGTTATGTATGTAGTCTTGGATTTATTTTTCTAGTTTATCACAAAGGCCCAGTTGGTGTCGGAGAACCTTTTTGGCACCATAAACACAACTATCTTTTAAAACCTACATACTATGTTTGCTTTACGGTAAATTTTATTGAAGAGCCCAGTTCGGTTCTAGATACTCAACAACAACAGGAGGGGGTGTCAATAGTTTGTCTGAGTACATTATATGGTTGGCATGACTACTGACTCTACAACTCCCAGATAATCTTTGACTCGGAGCGAGCCAAGCTTGCGTGGATCGGCCGCCATGGCCTTCTGTCCGCGGCCGGCACCGCTCCGGCCGTCCACCCAGGCCAAGACCGCGTTGTGCGTGCCGGAGAGGACCTGAGGCCAGTCGAGGGAAAATTCCTCCGTCACAGACTGACTGCCAGGAACGCCATCCCTGGACAACAGGACAAACAGGATCAGCCACAAGCGTCACACCGGACAGGAGAGGAAGGATTCAGAGTCCCGTGTTGAAAGGGCGCTGACGTCAGGTGAGTGAGCTCAGCGTCACTTACACAATCATGAGGAGAGGGTGCAGGTTGTCCTCGTAGCCCTGAGGCAGAGACAGTTTCAGGTGTAGATCTAATGGAAGGAAAAGGGAAATTCAACAAGGTCACCTGTTGTACTGCTGTAATTCATTATTATTTCATTATCATTTCATCACATCATCTCCTCCTAGAATGAATTTAAACCTCAGAAGTGCGTCAAAAGGATCCTATTTAATATTAAATCCTTAAAACTCTTTAATGTCCTGCTCAGCTGGTTTGGTTGAACTCATTCTGAGTCTGTATTTCTTCTTGAAAAATCTGACTGAACCTGTTTATTATGTGACCCAGTGGCAGGATGTATATGTTAAAGAGGAAGAGGAAACATTGATCATGACTATTTAGAAAGTCCTATTGTATAATTAGGATTTTCATTGGCATATTAAAGCCTGTTAAGGTTCATTAAATAGAAGTATGTGACTTCATTCAAAAAAAAAAGTCAAATAGTTTTCTAAAAACATGATTTTACCAAAATGTCCAGCTAATATCATTTAAATGTAGTATTTTCCAGTCTGATTTTCCTTTTAATGTTTAACCAAATTATTAATCAGTTCATGAGGCCTTCAGACTGTCTAACATATTAAATTAATTATATATACAAATATACAATGTTTCGGGTTTTTTTGCTTGCTGAGGACATTAAAGGGTTAAATGTGAAAGAAACGCCATCAAACAAGCAGAGCTACATTATTCAAGAGCCCTTCACTCAACACTTAAGCACACATTACTAATTTACTAATTCATTAATCATCAAGACTTTCTACATAAGAAAAAAACGACACGAAAAGGAAAGTTTGAATGAAGCCACAGAAGTTTAAAAAAAATGTGCCCAAAAACAAAAAAGTAGTGAGAATTGAACATGTTTAGTCAGTTTTATGCCAAAAATTAAAGGTGGATTAAACAGTTGGATTTGGACCTGGAGCCTTTTATCCATATATTCTGCTTATTTTCAGAACCTATGGATGAGTACGGACGAAACAGAGCACTACCACCGAAAATTGTTGGAGTTTGATTAATGCCGTCGTCCCCGACAGCAGGACTATGTCCCTGAAAAGATCCCAATCCCCTGCATTGTACCAGCAATTCCCCCGATTGAACTCCTCACACTAAATGTGACTCATTAATCATTTCAAACTATTTCTTTGAAATCAGCAGTCTGTTCTAGGATCAGAACCCATAATGACTCAATGATGAGGATGAATATAGTTAACTAGTTTTTCTGAGTTCAGGAATAAAACAAGACAGATTTCCTGGAGTCGATTCATAGGATATACATTTAGACACAACTGGACTGATGGACGGGAAATTATGCCTCAAATTTAGACTAAATCAGTCCAAGTGTTTGAAATTATGTTTGAAAAAAAAAAAGAAGTGTTTTTCACATAAAAAGTAAGTGAGTGAGTGAAATACGAAGTATTATAGTGAAATAATATACATATAATATATAATATTATTATATAATATACTTTTTTCGGCGACAGAGCATTCTGGTGACTCAAAATTTGCAGATTTGAAGAAAAACACCCTGAAGCTTACTCCTGTTTAAATATGTAAATATCTATATGTCTATATATTCTCTCTGGTTGTTACCATGGTTGTCTGCAGGGATTGTTCTGAAAAGGGTCTCAGGAAGCCTCTTGTCCTCCAGAGCTTTAGCCAGAGGGCTGTTATCCTCCAAGACGACATATTCTACAGGAGATAAAACACCAGCGTGACGGACAGTTCGTCTCCACATTCAGACTCACAGGAGGCATGAGGACAAGTGCAGTGGCTGAGGGCCACAGGCAGAGGGCAGTGTTGGCAGCAGGCATGAAATGGATGAATCCGTCAGCTGGAGAACTCATGCCCTCTGGTGGCCTGCATGAGGAACTGCAGGCACACTCTGAGTGAGTGAGTGAGTGATGGACCAGAAGTGACACTCACTTGACGGCTCCTTCGTAACATGGACAGTCACTTTCGGGATTCCTGGACCTGAGGGATGTTTGCAAACGTCTTGATGAGAGCGACCTCATGGACAGTGTGAAGGTTTCATCATGTGCCTGATGTGTCTCACCTGAGCAGTAGAGGGTGAAATGGGTTTGATTGGGGCTGAACTCAGCCCTAAAGAAGCGACATCCATCTATGAGGTCACAGGAGATGCAGCGCCGCTCAAACACCCCATCCAGGTCCACGCTTGGAAAAGAAAAGAGAAGGTTTATGGAACAAACCTTTTGAATGACAGGGCAGGCTGTAGCTCCAGGAGCAGATCAATAAGATTTCTACACTTCCTAAAACTATTCAGGGGACTTAATTAAATGCATGGTAGGCAGATAAAAACGTTTATCTTTTGATCAGTGGGTTTCAGACAGACCGATAGAGAGATGGATAGAAACTTTGTCAATCCCCAAAGAGGGAAATTTAGTCATTGCAGCAAGTCCAACAGACAGATATTCTAAAGGTGAAGACATACTATATAATAGGACATATACATACATACGTATGTATGTATGTATATGTCAGCAATGTTAATTAAAGTTATAGGTTTTGGTAAAAAGGAAAGTTTTAAGTCCTTTTTTAAATGTGTCCGTCGTCTGTGGAGCCCTCAGATGGTCAGGTAGAGCATTCTACAGAAGAGGTTATTCTGGGGAAGGAGGAGGTGGTATGAGTGGGTAGAACGGAGGGATCATGTTGAGGTCAGTGGGGTGAGTAGTTCTTTTAGGTAGGGGGGTGCGTTACCATGGATACACTGGTGAGTGAGGAGAGAGATCTTATAATCAATCCTGGTGGAGATGGGAAGACAATGAAGGGAATGTAGAACGGGGGTGATGTGTTCGTGTTTACGAATGGGGACCCGATGAGGAGTGATGAAGGTCGTTACAGTAATCCAGTCTGGAGGAGACGAACGCGTGGACCAGCTTTTCAGCATCACTCAAGGTGAGTGAAGAACGAGGTTTGGAAATATTTCTGAGATGATGAAAGGAGATCTTGCAGATGTGTTTGATGTGGGATTCAAAAGTGAGTTGAGGGTCGTATCTTACACCAAGGTTGGTGACTGATGAAGAGAGGGGAATGTCGTGACCAGAGAAGGTAATACTGGTTCTGGAGGAAGACTGGGTCTGATGTGGGGTAACACTTATAATAGCTTCGGTTTTGGAGCTGTTCAACTAGAGAAAGTTGTTTTTCATCCACACCTTTATCTCCTCCAGACAAGCGCAGAGAGTTGACAGGGGAGATGATGATGACGATGAGGATGGAGAGGCTGCGGAGGAACATGTGTCAGTTTTTATGTAGAATAAGATATATAATAGGATATTATCAATAATAGGACATATACATATAGATATATAGATATATACATACATACATACATATGTATATGTATATATTTATACATACATATATACATACATATATATAGACATATACAGATATATATGTATACATATATATGTATGATATACATATATATGTATACATACATATATATACATATATATATTTATATATATACATATATACATACCTTTATATATAAACATATATACATATATACATACATATACAGACATATATTGACATATACATATATATACATACATATATACATACACAGTATTATGCAGTATAATGTATTGGTATTATACAGTATAATATGTAAGTATTATATACTATAAGATGTAAGTATTATACAGTATAATATCTACGTATTATATACTATAATATGTAAGTATTATACAGTATAATATGTTCGTATTATACAGTATAATATGTAAGTATTATACACTATAGTATGTAAGTATTATACAGTATAATATGTTCGTATTATACACTATAATATGTAAGTATTATACAGTATAATATGTTCGTATTATACAGTATAATATGTTCGTATTATACACTATAATATGTAAGTATTATACACTATAGTATGTAAGTATTATACACTATAGTATGTAAGTATTATACACTATAATATGTAAGTATTATACACTATAGTATGTAAGTATTATATTTCCCACCTGTCTAAAGTCCGTCTGTTGGAGCTGCTCTATCGACCTTTGGGGATGAATAAATTCTCTCTCTATCCATCTCGTTTGTTGGCTGGACATATTTCCATTAGAAGTTGTGATAACTCAATAAGATTGATGCAAACTCTTTGTGTAAACTTCTTTGTTTGGGCCCCAAATCCATCTTTTCCCTCCAGTGTAAGACATTAGGGAATCGGGTCAGAGTATATTGTGATGAAGTACTCGGTGGGCGCAGAAACAAATAAGGTTCAATAAGGCCGGGCATGAAAGCTGTTGCATAAATCGCTGGGTTTCGGCTGTGGTGAGTCTCTAAACGTCCCTCTGCACGCCGCTGCTTACAAACTTCACACAAGATTAATCACTGCCCACATTTAAACAAGACATTATCCCTCCTCCATAATACCCAGGCCCAAAGCTATGGAAGCTCATAAAAAGATACGCCACCACGGCTCATCCCGCAGGGAGCCTGGAGTCTCCTCTTGGTCTAACTTCACAGAATTATCTAACTCCATATCAGGATTAAAGGTCTAATAAGCGTGAAATAGTTTTCTAAAAAACATACTTTAGCAAAAGGCTGAGCTAATCTAATTGAAATAGAAAATTAAATTAGTTTTTTTTTTTAATTTTTTTAATAAGACTGATTTTCTTCACTGTTTAGAATCTCTGAGATATTAAATCAATAAATGCCTCAAAGAAAACAAAATGCAAATGTCTCGGCGAAGACATTAATGATTTATTGTGTCCATTCAACTCTTGTCCAGACGCATCTCCAGCACACAGCCTGGAGCGGCTGAGAGATTCCTGCATCTATCTGGAGGATCGGGGTAAAATTCTCAACCATGAAACATCATTTTTCTCGCCCACAAAGTTCACAGCTGTTAATTAAATCTGGGTCTTCATGCAGTAACTTCTGTGATTCTTGGACATCTGTTGTATTCATGACCAGGAAAGGAACTGTTCCATATAAAATGTCTTCATTTTATACCCACACAGACCTCAGTGTGAGGAAGAACGGGATTGATGGAAAGAAAGGTCAGTTCTATATTTCCACCACTAGAGGGAGCTTTGTCTAAAATTAAAATTAAAATAAAAAAAATTAAAATAAAAAAACCCAAATCTTGTGCCACATACTTTCCTCTTATAGTTCACATGTTTCTCACTAGGGGGAGCGTTTTCTCCATAATCAATGTTTTTTTGGACTGAACTTCACATTTAACTTGAGGAGTTCAATCAGGAGGATCGCTCTTACAATGCAGTACAATGGGGGGCTTTTCGGGGATATACCCTCGCTCTCAGGAACGACAGGGACAAAATTTTCTTTTTGGATTGGAGAAGTTATCTCATTTGAAAAAGTATGTCTCTATTTATCTTAGTAAGACCGTCCAGCTTATTCTGGCATAGATTGAACCAACAAACAGGAACCTTTCGTAAAAGTACAGCTTCTAAAAGTCTGTCTAATGTCTGTTTTAATCGCAAAACTTACTTTTTTTTTGGCATCTGGCTGTATTGCTGGAGTTTTAGGTCAGATTTAAGAATTATATAGTCAAGCAAAAGAGATTTTCTCCTCAGTAGAAGCTTTGTATCCCCGATACGTCCCCAGTCCCCAGTCCCCCTGCGTTATATCAGCATGCTGATTGAACTTCTCAAATTAAATGTGAAGTTATGTCCACAGCATTTTTCGTAATAAAAAAAAGTAGGCACCTAGTAGGTAAAATATGATCTATTAAAGTAAACACAACATATACAAGACAGAACTCTAAGTTCGGACAAATATGGACCAACGGTTGAGAAATTATGGTCCGAAAGCTTTGGGACATAAAGCTCCACCTAGTGTCCGAACTATGCAACCGACCGTTCCCAAAATCAATCCAGTTCTTCCTCGCACTTCCACAAGTATGTGGAATATTAAGTTTGAAAATGATCCATGAAATTTCGGGTTATATCTGGAAAACAGTGTTTTATGTAAAAAGGCTTCCCCTAGTGTGTAAAATATGGACTGTTAAAGTGACAGTGAGTGAGTTGATTCATTTGCACCACTTTTGGACTGAATCGACATAAAAAGGATAGATCTCCTCCAGTTGGTTCAAGTGCACCAAAGCCCCCCCTAGTGTCAGAAATATACAACTGACGTTTCTCAAAATCACCCCAGTTCTTCCTCACACTGTGGTCTTTAAGGATCTAAAATTTAAAAATAATCCATGGAATAGTTTTTGAGTTATCAGGTTAACATGAAGGATCTGCAGCGGACGCAGCAGCGGTGATGAATCCATAATAATCCCCAAACTTCTCTGGGATATAATGAAGTTTTATGTCGGCTGTGTCGGCTTTGGCATATTGAGTGGAGCGAAGCATAACGATATTAACGCGGGGAAGTGAAGGGATATTAACATGCACCAAGAGCAGGCGGCTGGTCTTTAATGTCCTCTCAAGTATGGTTTACTTGTCCCAGAATGTGATGGAAATGGCTCCTGTAATATCTGCAATATTTTCTCAAGCCCCGTTTAATCTCAATTCTGTCAGTTTAATGAGTATTGTCTTACTTTTGAAATTGGCCACTCATCTGAGTGAAAGTGTTTGCTTAAACATGGGGGAGATATCAACGTAAGAAACGGTGAGAGAGATTTGTGTAGAAGAAAAGCAGCAGCACCGGAATAAACCCGTGGGCTCAGCACTGCCCCCCTCAGTGAGGCAGAGGTACTGCTGCCTGACCTCCTGCTTCTTCATCGCGGCTTTATGTCGGATCAGCGAGACTAAATATGTTCTACACACACGTGAAATACACAACCTTTTTCTGAGGAAAGTCAGGACATATAATAAAAGTAATTGTTGTGTGGAGAAATTTCATCAAAAAAACCTTACCTGTAAAGGTGTCTTCTCTCTCTGGATTCCTCTGTGCTCAGGAAGTAGCTGAGGAAGACACAGATCAATCAGAACCCGTGAGTCAACCATCACCGCTAATGAGAAACGGATCCCCTCGCATTATTCAAAATATTAATTATTCATGGCAAGAATCAATCCAAACAATTAAAACACCTGAGGATTCTGCTGCCCACTCCTGACAAACATCAACAGATTGTTGTGGGAGAAAAGTTCTGGTTTAGAAGCAAAGAGCAGCACCGACCTCTGTGAGCTGGGACTGCAAACAATCACCTAGATTTTGTTTATTTGTGAAATAAACAAAAAAACTGCGTAATTCACGGTAAAATACTGTTTTCCACATATTGTGCCTGTAAAAATTTTTGTTATTGCTTTTTCTTTGATGAAGATAATTCACTGTTTCTGCTCCATTAATGAACTGTTTCAAATTTTAGTCATATTTCACAGTAATTTTCTAGAGAGGTTTTTTTTTCAACTTTTGTAATTAAAAAAATTAAAAAAAGTGTTTTTTTTTCCACCAACATTTTTTTTTTTTTACGGTAAAAGACCTTTGTGTTTTAACCATCATCTATCTAGAAAGTTTTTTACTGTCTGTGAAAAAGTAAAATACTGTGTTTTAGAAAAAAAAAAAAGAAGACTTTTTTTTTTACCGTAAAAAAACCCAACTTCTTTACAGAAGTTTACGTTGATGAAGGGTTTCGGCCTCCAGCCGGATGAAGACTGCGCTAAAGGACTGCTCTGCTCTGAAGAAGTGTAAATAACCTTTCGGGCTCTTCGGTGGAAATGCCTCGCCATGAGGGTCAAAAACCATTTCCTTTAGCCTTTAAACCAGGATTAGTTGCTGCGTCTGAAAATGGATGTTTGAGCTACGGCTAAAAGGACGTTCACCCGGAGCAGATTCATTTCTGTCAGGTAGCTGACACTTCTTGAATTGGCTCCGAGCTCCCAGGGAGCAAATGATGTTCTTAATGACGGCCACTACTCTGCTCTGCCTCCCCCGTCACTCGTAGATTAACAGAAAAGACCTGCGAGCCGTTAAAGGCGCTGAAAGGTAATTTAACCTGACCCCACAAAATGTGCTTTTACGTACATTTTTCCCGCCGTCTCGTCCAGGGCGCAGAGCGAGGTGACGTCCCAGCTGCCCGACGTCAAGAAGCGAGGAGGGACGGAGGGGACGACCGGCTGCGTTACACCGAGAAACAGAGATCAGAGATGAAGAGGAACGCCGGAGCAGGAGGACATGTGTACAATGTGAAAATAGATGAAGCACGACGGCAGATGAAGACAGGTTGCTGGAATTAAACCAAACGGAAGCATCAAAACGTAGCATAAAACTAGTCCCACGCTGTCGTCCCCGACAGCAAGGGTATGTCCCTGAAAAGCACCCAATCCCCTGCGTTGTACCAGCAATCCCCCTGATTGAACTCATTAATAATGTTTAAGAGTCCATATTGACTCAACCTAACTGTTTCTATCAAGAAATAGCCCGAAAACGTTTAGAGATAAAAACCCCCCTAGTGTTGGAAATATGCAACCAACCTGTTCTTATCAATCAATCCAGCTCTTCCTCACACTAACATCTATGTGGGTATAAAATGTGAAAATGAAGGATCTGCAGCCGATTCAATATCATCCCCCTAATATTTCCCAGGGATATAATTAAGAAAAACAATTTTTTAATTGGGGTATTTTACAACCATTTGTCCAACTTTAGGGAACTTTAAACGCTGTGTTTAAAAACAACTTTGTGCATTGCAGTGTCTTAAAAGTCGGACTCCCATATTCCCATAGCTAGATGGTTTATGGGTAATAAATTGCTTTATTCCCCACAAATTATTTATACTTTTAACAGTGATTGTAAAAACCTTACTTGAAGTTTGGAAACTATATCCAACTTACGCGGGGCCTGTTTTACATCTATGCTACCAGGCTGATACTCCATCGGGCGTATTAGTCGCTTACATTGCCACTTTATATATTTACAATTATTCCTTTTATTTATTTATTTATTTTTCAACTACCTACTGTTTTGGACTATTGTTCCTTACGCTGTATGAGGGCGGGACAGCGGGGAAACCTGGAGAACTGTCTTTGTGAATTTATGTTAATGCACCGTTAAACTGGAAGTTAGCTGAAGATAAACTTGTTTTTCTCTCCTTTTGAATACTTTTTCGTCGGGACAGAAGTGAATCAGACAAGGAAAGAAAAGTTTGGATGTGATCAATAAGATCCGTCTGTGTAAGACAAATTTCCCAGATAGCGTCATTAGACATTTAAATTGCTCCGCCCAGGACGGACAACTTGTTAAACGGAAACAAACTGAAATGAGTTGCTTTAATATTGCAAAAGGAGAACCTCCATTAAATTATTAATTAGATAATTAGAAATGTATCCTGGGATAAAAGTTGTCTTTAAGTAATGAGTGGAGACATCTAATGGAAACTAACTTCTTTGGTAATAAGAGACGCAGACCTGGCTGTGAGGAAACGATGATGATGAAATGTTAGAGATGCATTCGGTAAGAGATGATTCAAGCTCGCCTCCAGAGAGCCGACAGACCTGAGCTGAGAGGCCGGCGATGTGGTGGAACTCCCCTCGAGCGCCCTGCTTAGCCGGCAGGATGGTATAAAACATGGCGCCATCTGCCGAGAACAGCGGGACGTCCTGGTGGAGAAACGCATGGAGTCAGAGACGGCAGCTGATTAAACGTGCAGGTAGACTTCATGACGCGTACCTGTCTCTGGTTGGACATGATGTCTAGGCCCATTTTGTGTTTCTGTGGATTTAAAATCAGACAACATATATTATTAATTTTAGTGCGCCCACATCAGAGTCTAAAACTGTACAAGTTGAGCCTATTATGGGCATTAATTAGTAAGAATATAGAAATAATGGTACCACATTACCATAATGCTGCCCTTTAAAGGTTTATAACTAGATTATTAGGTTCATTATTATATTATAAACAAGTTATAACAGGGTATTCAACAATAAGTCTTCTTTTTCTGATCCCTTTAGGGGTTCGACGCGGCAGATCATCTGTTTCCATCTTCCTTTGTCACACCAGTGAAAGTATTCAACAATGAATGTGGGTCCATTATTTGTCTTGGTCGATTTAGAGCAGCATTGTTTTCTGTAGATCAGATCAGGCTGCTGTTCTGTCCCATTATCAGTCCTTATGGTTCATTTTATCACATACTTGATGAGGAGCTGCTAACCGACTATCGGATTCTGACCAGGTCCTTTTGGCTAAGAATCAGTTCAGTTCTAAAGAAGAGTAGTCCTTTCCCTTTATACGGGCAGTCTTTATGTAAATGGACTAAACAAATAATTTTGTGGCACGTTGGTTTTCTGTGGGTTAGGTTGACTTAAATGCATCCAGAGAGATCAGCTGTCTGAGATCTGGAGGTTCATTTAGCCTCTGATTCCAGGCAGAAGAAGCAGCAAACTGAAATGATCTTTTACTGAATGCAGACAGTACTAATAAGTCCTGGGATGGAAAACAACATCTTTCCAAGCTTTTGTTCAAAAGATATAGGGCAGGAGATTAGGTGGAAAACAACCCAGAATAATCTTATAAACCATCCTTATCCTGGTCTCCCCAAAAACAAGGCTATATCTCTGAAAAGCCCCAGATCCACTGAGTTCTACAAGTTACCCCCTTAATTAAATTCCTCAAATTAAATGTGAAGTTATGTCCGCAAATCTGTGTTTTTCGTAAAACTCTCCCCCTAGTGAGTAAAATCTGAACTATCTGAACAAAAACTTTTGCAGATTTTTGTCAGAAATATGCATCTGAACTTTCCAAAAATCAATCCAGTTCTTCCTCGCTCTAAGGTCCGTATGGACTTTGTTAACATGAAGCCTATGAAGTGGTGGTTGCGATGATGATTCCATAATATCCAAATTTTTAGGGGGCTGTAAACTAGAACATGCCTGTGGTCAAGTTGGACCACCAAGTCGGGCTTACGACAAATAACGGCGGGTTAGGGTATTTAGAATTAAGGATGAACCAATGTTCAGTGTGATCCCTCACTGCTACGTGGCCACAGTCCAGCACAGACAAGAATGAGCAACAAAACATTATTTGGAAAGGCAGAACCTGATTCTAAAACAAAAACCCAATTTCAATTCCAGTTTTGTCCCGAGAGGCATTAAAAAAAAAAGAACGATCAAATACAAAACCCTGGTATTTGCAGTGAAGGACAGCTTTAATCTCAGAACCTGATTTACAGAAAAATGAAATACTGCTGTGCGTAAATGAAAATTCCTGTCATGCAGAAAATGACCTTTAATATTAACCGGGCCTGTAGATGTTTGAGAGCTTAAGGACATGGATCCTGATGGTGGGCGATGGCTGCTCACCTCCGAGCACGCCCCTGTTGTGGCCTCACACACACTCAGCACCGACTGGTTCTGGACACGATTCAGCCAACGGACTGCCAGGCGGGTGCTGCTGATCCACGTCACCAGGGAGATGTAGCTCTCTCTGAGGAGGCCACGCAGAATAATGATTGGAAGGGAAAGGAGGGAGCAGAGGACAGGAGGGTGACTGAAGTTTCATCCTGTCTGAGTATTCATGAAGATGTTCTACCTGGTCCTGAAGGAGTCCGGCGGCATCATCTCCAGAGTGTGAGCGGGTCCGTACAGGTTCACCACGAACAGACTGACTGATGGGATGCTGGAGCCGGCCTGTGAGCACAAAGAATCAAATGAGAATCAAACACATTATATATATATATATATATATATATATAGTTCCTCGGTGTAACAATGTTGTTCCTGCTTAGGATCTGAGCAGCTTTGACAAGGGCCAAATCAAGGGTCAGAGCATTTCTGGAACTTGTTGGGTGTTCCGGGCCTGCTGTGGTTAGGACCAGCCGCTCTGGTCTAAGGAAGGATAAACAGTTAACCGACATCAGGGTCATGGCTAGACTGTGCTGTTGATTCAACAGAAGAGTTACCGTAGTACAAACAGCAGAAAATGTACAGGCGGTTCTGAAAGAAAGGTACTTCACTCCAAATTCCCAGATCTCAATCCAATCAAACTTCCCAACACAACAGTCAAATGAGTGTGAGACATATAGGGAGCCCTTTGTAAAGTACCACATGCTGATTTTACCAGCAACTTTTTGCCACATTTAAATACAAATAACATTTAAAAAGCAGTGTGAGATTATTATAGTCACTTTTTTTTAAATTATATTTACAGCAACATTCATTGACTTATTCATATTTATTGATTAAACGTCTAAACGTTAAATCTAAAACTAAATGTAAATATTAAAGGTAAATACAAAATCTAAATTTAAATGTTGAACCTAAATGTTTAGCAGAAAAATCATTATTAAGATAAAATGCTAATTTTTACACAGACTCACGCAGTAAACGTTGCGTTTTAGCTGAAGAAAAAAGAAAAAACAAACTTGTCACTTTTACCAAACGATTGAACAACAAAGCAAGGATGTTGAAAACGACACGGTAAAGTTACGTTGTTTTGGTTCCGCAGGTAGACGCAACGTTTGCTCATTTCTTAAACATGCCGAACAAAAACTTTTGGTTTGCAACGAAACCCCGCCCCCAGTCTCTGACATCACAGCTTCCAACATTGAACCTTCTTTTGTGTTGTTGGTAATTCATTTCGGTACTCTTCTCTTTGTATTATTTATGTTGCTCATGTTTGAATATGTTGAATGTCACTGTATCCGCCGATCAGTGGATAAAGTTTGGGGGAAAAAAAGAGCTTTTAGTTGGCTTTAAAGAACCGTTTTAAGGGCCAGGGTCGTTTCTTCTGCGTTGGCAAAGCTAAGAATCAACTCTCAGTCAGACACTGGTCCAGAACCAGCTCAGAACCAGCCTTGTTTCAAAATGGGGCTGCATTTACTGTTGTTGAAAGTAGTTTTCTTTACTGAGCTTTTATTGTGTACTTCCACTGACGGCAGTGTAAATTGGCATTTTATCTAAATATTTAGTTTAGTTTTAAACATTCAGTTTCAACATTTAGGTTTAAATTTAAATTTTATATTTAATATTTACACCTTCATTTAGATATAGTCTTTAGATGTAACATTTATATTTATATTTAATATATAATATTTTTACAGTTGATTCAGAAAAAATGACTAAGTTCATAAATATTGCTGGAAACGCGATAAAAAGTGACTTTGGAATTAATGGAATGTGCTTTTTAAACATTTTTTGGGGCTAAATGTGGCAGAGAGTCGCTGCTAAAAACAGCATGTGCTTCTTTATTAAACGGCGCCCCACAGAGCCTCCATGTCACAAGTTACAGGCTGAAGCAAAAGGTAGACCTATCAAATAGTAAGCAGGTGGTTATAATGTTATGGCTGATTGGTGCCACATGGTGAAGAGCATTCAGCTCGTAGCTGTAGTTTCCCCTCCTTTTCAATCAATATTTTACCTTGGGGTAGGGGAGGATCACGTTGGACGGGTAGAGACCACCTAAGAAGTGAGGTATTTCCATCACAGGTGTGGCCGAGTTGTTGATGGTGAGGTACGCCAGCCGCGCCCCGTCCATGGACCACCAATGGGCCACATATGTCAGCAGCACCTCCTCTGTGTTGGAAGACCGCGTTTGTCGTTACTGTGGTAAACCTCTTAGTTTGTTCTCCTCAACTTCCCGTTCCTCCTACCTTCATAGGTCCAGTCGGAGATCCCGTTCACCACGTTCTTCTCTTGACCCGTGGTTGTGAGACGCAGAGTTTTGCTGCTCACACTCGGCTTGTAGAAGATATCTCCATCGTGCACGTACGCCTGACACGACAAACAGCAAATCCATGATCAGATTTTTCATCTCCGGCCGATCTCTGGAGCCGATCTCTGGAGCCGAGAGTCCACCGATAATGACTGGATGAATCCCCAACCCTCCACGCCGGTTAATATCACGCAGATGAGCGCCAGCATAGCCGTAAAAATCAATTACATAACCGGGAGGTATATTAATTACGAGTGCAAGAAAGGAGATAAGGACAAAGATGCGATAGTGATTTGATGATTATTAACACAGGTGCTAACTTTTATCTCAGCTTCTTATCATCCTGACAGGCACAGTGGGTGGAGATGGGTGGGTGGAGATGAGAAAGAAAACACGTGGATACATGGATGAGTGAGTGCCCGGCTCACCAGCTGGTTCCCCTGGGGTCCCCAGGAAGCGTATTGCTGCACTTCCTTCTGCATCTCCGGAGGGTTAAGCTGCAGTAGATCCCTGGAACACATACAGAAACTCAGACGTGAGCCTGGTGAGAAGCGTCCTGTTCAAAGCCCTCTGAGGGTCTTCCATGCCCGGGCCTCCAGCTTTGCTTGCGTGGGATAATGAACTGTGAGGGACAAGAGAGCAAGATGCAGAGAAAGACAACCAAACAGAGAACGGGTTCATGCAAGAGTGCAACATTTCTTCTTCCCCCCGTATCTCCAGTCACGCTTCTCCTCTTCCTCAGAACAGCAAACATCTTCCCTCCAAGGCCCATGATGGCACCTCCTGAAATCCTCGTTCTCCAGCTGCATCCACAGCTACCACAGACGTTTCCTAATGATTTGATGCTGAACATGAATCTCAGGCAGTGAAATCTGAGGTCAAGCCTCACGTCGGAACATGGAGCCTGGAGAGAACACTGACGGATGAATGCATGTCGGACGATGACATCAGAGTGGGATTCATGAGACACACTCTGGGGGGGGGGGGCGTTTTTTCAACCCGGGGGGTCTGCTTGCATCGGTAACACTCATGCCCAGTGCAGCCCATGCAGTAGCATTCATGATGGCACCTACCCAGTAGCCACATCGTGGATAGCATAGGAGGCTGTGAAGGACTGAGAGAATACCTGAAAGAGGTAGAGGATATCATGCACACAGGTGCGCCGCACTTATACAACAACAAACACATACTTCAGTTCTGACCAAAGCGGCTCGTAGGTGTGCAGAGGAAGTTAAACACAAAATAAACCAGACCTACGCTGTCGTCCCCGAAAGCGAGTGAATATCACGGGTAAAGCCCCCGATACCCTTCGTTGTAAAAGCAATCCCCCAGACTGAACCCCTCCAATTCAATGCAAACCGTTTTTGAACAGGAAAGCTCCTAATAGTCAGTCAAAAAACAAGAATTTTAGTAGAATAAAATAAATGATCTCCCAAATATGAATGGAAAGCTTCCCTAGTGGCGGATTTAAGCAACTGACCTTTTCCAAAAAATCAATCCAGTTCTTCTTCAATTTTGTAACCACATAGAACTGAGGAAGAACGTCTATGTTGGAACTCCTTAGTTTGAGGAAGAACTCAAATTAAATGGGAAGTTATTTCCTCTGTTTAGTAAAAATGCTCCCCAAAGTGAGTAAAGTTAAAATATGATATAAAGAGGATAGATCTCCTCCAGAAGTTATGGCCCAAAAACTTTTGGAGATAAAGCGCCCCCTAATGTCATAAATATACAACTGTACCTCCCCAATATCAATCCAGTTCTTCCTTGTACAAAAGTCTATGTGGGTGTGAAGTTTGAAAATGATCCAATAAAGGGTTATTCACTTATGTCTGGAAAAAAGGGTTTTTCGTATAAATAGCTCTGCCTAGTGGGTGAAATAGGAACTTTTAAAGCAAAAGAAGAACTTTAAGAGTAAAACACGACATAAACAAGAAAAATATCCTCCAGTCGATTCTTTTGCACCGAATTGGGACTAAATTGGTCAAACAGCTGAGAAAGGATTGGCCCCAAAACATTTGGAGATAAAACTCCCTCTAGTGTTGGAAATATAAAAAACAACATTTCCCAAAATAACTCAGTTCTTCCTCACACAAATGTCTACGTGGGTATAAAATTTGAAAATGATCCATGGTCCACGTTTTTGAGTTATCGCGTTAACACGAAGGATGGGCAGCAGAGGCGGCAGCAGCAACGACGATTCCATAATATCCCATAGTACCAGGGATATAATGGGATTTCCTTTTTCGGGCACATAATAAATGTTATGAAGGACTCTGCTGAGGCCAGTCCTCAACTGAAAGTCAACAAGGAGCTGTGCTTGTATTACTTTTGAAGTCACAGCAAAGCGCCACACCGAGTGGTTTATTGCCGTTATAAAAGAGAACACCGTTTATGCACAACTTGTAGAAATGAAATGTTCTGTGAAGGCTGACGAAACACCAGCCAGAGAGGAAAAAAAAAAAACTCTTGTAAGGCAACTCTGATTCCCGATTTTGTCATTGGGCCTTAAAGCCCCATGCCTTAAAGTCCCATGTTTGTTTGACCATAATAAAAATGACTCCCTGAGACGAAAAAAACAGCCTTAGGATTTGGAATTATATTGGTATTAATAGTCCCACGCTGTCGTCCCTGACAGCAAGGGTATGTCCCCCAAAATATCCCCAATCCCCTGCCTTGTACAAGCCTTCCCACGGTTTGAGCTCCTCGAATGAAATGTGAACTGTTTTTCACAGAAAACATCCTCCTACTGAGTAAAATAGGAAGTATTTGAGTAAAATAAAGAAATTCAGGCCAAATAAAATTAACGGAAAGCTTGTCCTAGTGGCGGAATTATGCAACTGACCTTTTCTGACAATCAATCCAGTTCTTCTCCAATTTTATACCCAAATAGACCTTAGTGCGAGGAAGAACTGGATTGATTTGGGGAAAGGGCATTTGCATAGATTCGCCACTAGGAGGAGCTTTATCCCTTAAAGTTTTCAGGCCATAATTTCTCAATTATTGTTCAAATTTAGTCCAAATATGGAGCTTTTGAATCGACTTGAGGAGATCCATCTGGTATAAATCATATTTTTCTGACTAGTGGGGAATTTTCTTTTACAAAAGACACAGTTTTTCTGACATCATTTCTTAACCATCCAAACTGATTTACTCCAAATTCTGAGCATATGAATCGACTCGAGGAGATCTGTCACGTATATTTCATATTTTACTGTAATACTTCAAAATGTATTCATCTTCATCACAACACAGGGGATTGGGGACTTTTTTACTACAATCTAATATTATTATATTTATTATATATAACTAACTAAAACAGAAGTAACAACATGCTCTGGGCTATAAATATGTGTATATGTGTTAGTTTCTAACTTCAATAGTATTTTATTATTGCTCTGATTGTTACCGAGTAAATCAAATCTCAACCGCTGCATTTATTTAAATATTTCCATTATCGAGCCATCGTTTCATCCGTATTACATCCTTAAATTCACGATACCTCCGCAGTCGTGGATTGGGATTCTTGCCTCCTTCAGGCTGAGTAAAAGAGACAACATGAAGTAGATCAATTGTGAAAGGAAAGAAGAGAATCTGGGACAGAGATTCAATTTTAAATAGCATCATTACAGCTAATATCCCTCCGGCTGAGATCCGCTGTGGCTGGCAAACCTGACACAAGCATCAGCAGACCCATCATTAATTCAATTAACATGCTAAGAAGACCAGGGGGTCAGAATCAATGAATGCATTCGTGTGCATGTGCGTGTGTCTGAACCGCAATTGATCCCATTACCTGATGAGTTCAAGGAAAACACGGACTTTGCGCCGTTCTTTTTATTTTTTTTCTCTCTCAAGCAACGAGTTGGAAGCCGGCTATTTGCCCTCTGGCCTCTCAAAGCCAGTTCCTCTTGGTGGAACCAGTCCCTAAAGAAATTAAATGTCACATCCTTTATACAGCACACTAAGCAGGGAAATTGCATTTCTCCTCTGTGATGCGAGGATGTAGGAGGAGAACTGCAGGGATCATAGAAGGAGAAATAAATCCTCAGGCATTCTTAAAGGAAAGTGAAATCTGATTGCGGTGTCAAGTCTGGGAAAAGGGGTGTGCTGCAACAGCAAACAACTGCAGGAACAGGAAGAAGAAGAGGAAGAGGAAGGGGCCAAACGTGAGAAGAAAAAGTGTGGGTGGGAGGTGGAGAGGAAGGAACAAAGACAGGAAAGGAAGGAGGGAGGACAGAAAGACCGATGCTGAGTCGATGGGGTTATCACCGCTCAGCTCCGAGGGGGGGGGCAGCGATGCCAGGAGCGCCGTGTTCAATCAGCTTTTGCGATTTGTGAAGGAACCCAGAGATGCTGTGATGATATAAGAAGATGGAGCTGGAGTCAGAGGCTGCAGGTTATTGTGCAGCTAGGTGAGAAACGCACCGGGCGGAGGCTGAGAGCATCCGTCTCCGAGAGGCTGAGTGAATTTTAATGTGGCTGCGTGTACCGTATCATAAATCCTCAGCATGGCTCTGCCCCCCCCCCACACACTTTAATACCCGCCCCCTCCCCAATCTACATCGGGGGGGTGGCTCAAGGCGGATTAAACACTCAGAACATGCCCTAGTGCGATGTGGCAAAGGAAACACAAACAGATTACAGCAGTCTTTGCGTGAGCGCTCAGATAATAGAATCTCTCCATCTCAGCGTCTTCCTGCTTCACGAGCGTTTCTTCTCTGCTGACACCGACAGCCGTCAGTGTTTGCTGCAAAGCACAGGAACAACCCGTTGCACGTTATTTGTCCTTAAAGCATCCAGAAACCCCCATCTCCTCTGAACTACATCGGCGTAATTTTATCACTGGAAACCCGGGAATGTTATGGAATCATCGTCGCAGCCGTTGCGATCCTTGTTGTTAACGCGATAACTCAAAGACTATTTCATGGATCATTTTCAGATTTTATCCCCTCGTAGACCTTAGTGTGAGGAAGAATTGGAGTGGTGTTTGGTTTAATTTTTCCAACACTAGGGGGAGCTTTAGCTTCAAAATATTTCGGCCAGTAATTTCACAAGTGTAGGTCCGATTCTTTCCAAACTTGGTGCAAATGAATGGAATCACAGAAATCTATCTTGTATCTATATTATATTTTGCCATAATAGGTCATAATGTACACACTAGGGGTCTAAGTCCACTGCTGCTGCAGATCCTTCGTGTTAGCAGGATAACTCTAAAACTATTTTTGGATCATTTTCGAGGAAGAACTGGAGTGATTTTGGTAGAGGTCAGTTGTATTTCCACCACTAAGCGGAGCGTTATATCCCAAATCACAGTTTCAGGGCCACAATTTCTCTACTGCTGATCCAATTTAGTACAAATTTGGTGCACGTTTGGAGATCTATCTTGTATATATTGTATTTTACCCCAGTAGTATTTCAGCCAGTAGGGGCGCTATTTAGCTTATTTTTTTAAAAGTTATTTTTCTCCCATAACTCAGTGGACTGAGGGCTTTTCAGGGACTTTGCCCTTGCTGTCGGGGATGACACAGAGGACCAGTTCTGAGAATATGTTGCTGTCCTCTTTCTCCTCGCACACAAACCTGTTAGTTTCCAGCAGGATTCGAGGAAAGGCGTTTCTCCTGAAGGAAATCTGCTCTCTGTTTTTCCTCCGTGGCCAAATCCCTAACTCACTGCTGTGTACACCCTCTTATCAAAATCCATTTACTTCACCCAGCAGGCACAAAAACCATCTCTTTAAGCCTCCAGATCTAATACAGAATCCAGAGAAGCCTTTCAACTTTACCCACAGCCCACTCATCCGTTTCTCCCCACTGCAGCTTTCTCCCTGTAGCATCTCTGCCATTCCTTGATAACCACTCTGATTGATTTCAAGCGGCCAATGTGTAGAAGGGCAAATGGCGCATAACCCACCCCCATCCACCTCTTCTGCAAGCGTCTTCCTCATTCCCTGCCACTCTCAGGCGCTACTGCTCCTCTTCCAAGCAGCAAAGCTGGCGCTTGGCTCAAAGTGCTTCAGTCAGCACAAATCCCCCCAGAGATAGACGGAAAAAAGTGAGTGAGAGGGAGGAAGATGAAGAGAAGGAGGGAGCTAGAAAGAGGGGGAGAATTGAGGAATACCCCCTCCCCACACACACAAACACGAAATGCCAGCCATCTCCACACGTGTTCATGTCCAACTGAATTGCAGGTGTCCCTGGTTGCTTCGAGTGGACAGATCAGAATGGACACTTCCTGCTGACATCAAAAGAAGTATGCTAATGGGGTGAGTCAACCAGAGCGGTCCATAACCTGGGGCAAAGATCGGAGCCCTTTCCTCCACATGGAGATCTGGAGACTGACTGGACCAATGTTAACTAATTCTCCCACAACGGATTTCAAATACGTAGTAGAACATGACACCCAGGATGAGAGGAAAAGCAGGAGAGACAGAAGAGACCGAGGGAAGGGGGAGCGAGAGCAGCAGAATTTTAATAAAAATGCGATTATACGGCGCCGAGGACTTTCACTCCCTGTTTTCATGCTGATTACTTGCACATCACACGACTCGCCGCCCTCTGAGGAGCGGCCTATCTATTTATTAACAGCGCCGATATTTACACAGTGAGGCGACTGGAGGCGCCGAGTCTTATTAAAGCAGCAAAGGATGCAAGTTTTTTTTTTTTCTCATCAGAAACCACCTGCGATTATAATTCTCATCAGCGTCTCATTAGAATTCCTCCTCAAACTAAGCAGGACCCATTCCATTAGTGCAGCTCCAACTTTCATCTCCTTGATGTCTCCTTCTCACTCAGCTCTCCACAGCCCCACTGCATGTGCGTGTTGTAGAGAGTGCTGCAGACACACACACACACACACACACACACACACACAGACACACACACACACACACACACACACACACACACACACACACACACACCCCTCCTCCCCAACCTCTCCTCTGTAGCTCCTCATTAGGATGCATGGGGTCTGTGTTTCGCTGGTGACCCGCTGGACGTGTGGAGGTGTGAAGCACAGCTCATCTTTCATGTTTGTGGATAATTTATGGGCTGGATTTTCTTTCGAATAGGAATAAATCTGGGTCTAAATCACAGAGAACTTACCGGTCGAACGTTGTACGCCAGGAGGACAAATCTCTTGTCTGCAGACACTTGGAATGTGGTGGTGGCGTTGAGGTCCTGAGGAGAAAGAAAAGAAGCTCCCGGTAGATGATGTAGGAGAGGAAAAGGTTGCAGCACTCAAATGGTTTAAAAAGAAATAATTATTTTTTGTACTGATTGCGGACAAACGGCGTTCCTCAAGGGTCAGTCCTGGGACCTGATTTATTCTGCTTTTGAACGCTACCGTTCGTTTTATAGTTCACAGTTACTTATTATTTTTCCTGACAGTTCTTTTTAAATGTTTTTTCAACATAAAACACTGTAGAGCGTATAAAGTAAAATCTCGCTGGTTCTTACCAGGTCAAGATTTTGTGATGTGCCACAAATTTTTAAAACGCGTTTTAGCAGCGCTTCTTTTGCCTTATTGTTTTTTTTTATTGTTTAACAATCTTTCCTGGTTTACTTGTGAGATGTTTGGAGTCGTGGTAGCTCATGCTCGGTGCACTTGTCATTTGGATGCAACTACTGACGCATGTTTTCTTGAAAAAAGCATCGACATAAAAACCACCGTTTGAATATCATATAAAGGCATCTTAGTTATAGATTTTCTGTTTTGATCCCAATGTTAGACACTTTATTTTGTTTAAACAGCCCGGACACCCGACGTACACCAGTGCACTGGCGTTCAGATGAGAAAAAGTATTTTTTCAGGAAGAGCCAGAGACAACAAGCTGTATCCCAACTCCGAGGAGAGACCTGACATCTCATCGCTGCTATAAGCTCCTCGCTGATGACCCACATAAATCTCTCAGTGTGGAGCAGAGGCGGCGTTCGGATTCATACCCTTACTAGGAAATTCTCTTTGAAGGCTTGTTGCGGGCTCACGGAGCAGCCAGATTGGGGGAAACGAGCCGAGACTGTCACTGCGCCAAATCTTTTTTTGTCTCCGCTGTGAGATGTGGAACAGTTGGGACTCTTCCGGTTTTCTGCTCTCAATCTGGAAGCGTCTCCTCTCAGCTGGTCGCCATATTTGTCCAGCTGCCGGCGCTCATGAGCCAATCAGTACTGAAATCTGTTCCCTGCCCTCACAAACTCACCAGGGAGCTGTTGTCCAGTAGAGTGGAGGTGATGTTGCTGTTGAGGCTGAACGACAGGATGTGTCCTTCTCTGCTGCGGAGAGCCACCTCACTCTCTGAAAACAGACGGAGACAGTCGAGAGCAGAGGATGCTGGGATATTAAGAGTGAGACAGACTGGGAGCAGGGTTTTCAAACCAGCAGCAGATATTCAGGTTGGATTAGAAGTGTCATGAGCGCCATGTCAGTCAGGGGAAAATTTGTGAGTCACGCCAGGGATCCTTACCATCCAACCATGTCACACGGGGGTCGTGAACTTTGAACTCTTCGCTCTCAAGATCCTCCATAGTGAGGTGGGAACGGAGTAACAGGTGGGATTCATCTTCAAGAGCACAGAGACACGTCATCAGTTAGTTCACAACATCCATGTCCAAAAAACACATCAGTATATGACATATCCTCGTTTGGTCAGCCCCAACATTATAACCACTGATGCAAGTGGAGTTAGAGTAACATTGACTATCTCATTAAAATGGCAACTGTTCAGAGCAATGAGGAGTGTGGAGAAGAGGTGGAGAAGTGATTGCATGCAGGTCGGAGTTGGTGGGGAAGAGTGTGAGGAGTTATCTTTGACAGATGAGGAACAGCAGGAGTGAAGGGAAAGGTTTCCAAGATGGAGGTGAGAGAAGTTCTGCTGGATGGTTTAGAAACAGTGGTTCTGATCAGAAGACAGGAGGCAGAGCTGAAGATGTTCAGATGTTCTCTGGGAGTGAGGAGGAAGGACAGGATTAGAAAGGAGACATCAGAGGGACAGTCCAGGTTAGACGTCCTGGAGAAAAAGTCAGAGAGGACAGATTGAGATGGTTCTGACCCGTGAAGAGGAGGGATAGTGGATCTACTGGTAGAAGGATGCTGGAGATGGAGCTGCAGGCAGGAGAAG